>JASANF010009812.1:0-57867 GCA_030248245.1 Trissonchulus sp. WLG1_4
AGATGCCGTCACTATACTACTAATGTTCAAAAAGTACAGCAGAAATTCTGCGTTTCAAACTAGTGCACAAAAAACTAGAATCAACCATGGTTCTTTACAGTTCACAAGGGCTTCATAAAGTTGGGGAAGGGGTGACCTAAAGCCCCCCCTCAGAAAAAGTACCAGTGTATACGTTTGAATTAACATTTTCTCTTCTATTAATTCTATCCTTTACTGTTTCATCAGTGTTCTTTCTCTTTAAATTGCAAACTTAGCGGCTTTTCATAATGTCGGTACTTAACCTCCCCCCAGAATAGAAAACTGGCTTTCCTTCCTGCAAGGCTCATCACATAAACATATAAACTTCAAAATTGTAAAACCAAGCCTAAGCCTCGGTCTAAGCCTTAACTTGGTCTGGTGATAAGCCTAGGACTAAGCCTGAGCCTAAGCCTAAGCCTAAGCCTAAATTTGGATATTTTTGAAACCGCACACGCACACTCACACGTGTTGAGCCTTGCAGGAAGGAGAGCTTAATAGAATAGACCCCAGTGTTAACGTATGAGAATAATCCTGTTTCAGATTCCCTACAAAGGCCCCAGCTATGATCACATGAATCATCAGCAGCGCAGCGAGAGCTCTGAGCAAGTGGATCTCAGAAATTCGTGGACAAGCGGACAAGCAAGCAGTGGCAACCGACCCTTCAGTGTACGTATAGTGCTGCTTACTTGTCAGTAATATTTGTCCGTAAGTCCGACGCCGTACCGAAGTATAGCTGAAAAAAGTTATTCAAAGATAACGTAACTTGCGAAACGCGACTACGACGTTGTTGGTATTGCTAAGTATTTTTGATGTACTATCAATCATTTTGTGAGTACTAGCTACTGTCACTATATTTCATTTTTGTAGACTATCAATTACTAAAGGAAGTAGTAGACTAAACATTGCGGAAAAATTATGCATGGTCGAGAGTAGTATCAGGAGTTTATATTATAATATAATTACGCTTTTGCTCCATTCCTAAACTAATCCCATCCTAGTCTATTTAATATGCATTCTTAAGAGTTGTATCAACACTACATAATTACTTCTTTTCATTAATCCGTTGACTTTCAAGAGTACCTAATTACTTTTTTGCTACAATCCGTTGACTATCAAGAGTGCATAATTACTTCTTTGTTCCAGTCCAACTATGTACTATCCCAATAATATCTACTCTTGATACTATAAAAATTGCTCTTGGCATTTTAGATTCTGGAAATGTGCGAGGAAGAAATAGCGGAGTTGGAGGCCAGAATGGGCCCGGACGGAGCTCAGCTGAGCGGCCCAGACGCGGAGCGATTGCGAGCCCTGATGCTGGAGAGGGAATTCCAGAGACGACTCAAGGAAGAGGGGGACCAGGATTTCGACGGGGATAATGAGGATATGGTAGGGAAAGGGGGGGGGGGTGGTAGGGAGATAAAGGGGTCTTTGGGGGGGGGGGTTGAAGAAAGGAATCTGGTGGGGGGTTATATGAAATAGAGGGGTGCTGGGGTTGGGAAAGTAAAGGGGTCTAGGGGGGGAGGGGGGTTGATATAAAGTTAAAGGGGTTTTGGGGGTATGGTTAAACGGGGAGGGACCGATTCGGAGAGATGAAGTGGTCGTTGGGGTGATAAGAGGGGGACACGGAGATTAAGGGTTTTTGGAAGGGAGTTGTTGCCGATTTGAGATTGTGGGGCTACTCCACCGTCCGCTAAAATTTGAGGCGACATAGAAGCCGCCTACTTCACAGCTATAGGATTTTTTGTTTCTTAAGGGATGGTCGAAAAATTACGTATTTTTTTTCGTTTTTATTGTAGTTTTGGGTTTCATGCTTTTGTCCTTCACACACAAGTTTACCAATTCCTTATTATTTATCTAATTATTATGTATCTTATATTTATATTAGTTATTTTTATTTTATGTATTTATAGCATATTTTATTTTATTTTTAAATGTTTATTTTTTATATCTTTTTTCAGATGGGCTCCAGCTATCAGCGGCAGGACAGTGCTACCCCCACCGATCAGGAAGCCAAACAATTGCAGGAAGATTTTGAGCGAAGAATTTTGGAACGACAACAGAGCGAACGGATTGAACAGATGCAGAAACAGTGAGGACTGGGTATTAAGTGGATTAGATTAGGATTAGTTAATCCGTACTGGATTATGTTTTCGTATTAGCAGGGTAAAATCGCAGCGCTAATGACAGGTGACAGCAAAACTCACTTTGTATAGCCAAGAATGATTGTTTTGAAACTGTGGTCCTTGGGATATACTGTTTTCGAACGTGTTCAAGTTGACTTGATCGAATACATGTAATTTTTCATTACGATGTTCTATTTCATTCAAAAAGAACGTTTTAGACAGAGTTTCAAGTTAACTGCATACTCGCGGTGACTGCAGATTATGTCGATTCAGTCGGTGGAGTGCATAAAATCAGTCTTAGCTATGCCTTGCTAAACGCAGTCTAAGGGGAATGTTCGAAACTATGTAATACGTGTAGAATTTTTTCTTACGATGTTCTAAATTACTGAAATGGAATGCCTTTAGACTGGTTTTGACGTCAGACTGCCTTTATGTATTCCATTCTTTGGGTTAAGCCCTGTATGTGATTATTACATCAGGAGCATTACATTTCAGACAAGAGCGAGAGGCGAGCCGACAAGAGTACTACGAGCAGGCTGAGCGAGCATATCGTGAGTCGGCGAGCAAACAGAGACAAGCCCAGGACGTGGCTCACAGGGAACGAGAGCAGGTCGGTATTAAGAGTAGAGATTCGTCAATCTAGTTTAGCAAACTATAAAGCGGACTTTCACCCTATGAAGGCAATTTCAACCCCCTCCCCTAGACAGGAAGTACAACCCTACCCCCTTTTAAGCGCCCTTCATACTTGCCCTTGTCGTGTTGTCCCTAAAAGCGATTTCTGGTAAACTGCATAGCCAAAGATGCAAAATTGTTTGCATGACGATAGTTGAAGTCACTTCTAGACCCTATACAAATAATTGGCTCAAACGCATTTGTCAATTTGTGGTAGCAGCAGCTGACCGAACTTTGTCCTTGTCCCTGTCCCTGTGTCCTCAAGGACAACTATGAACCGGGCTGTAGAGTATCTGGTAGTCTAAGACGGTGGCTCATGAAACCTAAGATAGAAATTGCTTGCCCCCATCTCCCATTTCTAGAAATTTCTAGTTGACCACGTATGGAGAAACGGATGTGAATCGAAAATTCATATTTCAATGGATTAGATCGAAATTTGTTTACTTAATTACTGAAAGATGAGTTATGCACCATATTCAAACATGTAGGACACCCCATCGAAATCGAATGGCCAAGGGGGGTCTCCAAAATTTGGGCAAAATGCTAAGATTTATAAAATTTTGCAAAAAGTTATGTAGGTAAAACAATATTATGTATGATTAATTAATTAATTTATTAGATTTACGTCAGAAAAGCTATATGAGCGAAGTTACACTCGGTTGCATAGCGTTGACGTAGGGGGGGGTATCATAACAAATTGCAGCATATCGTGTAGTCACGTGTAACTTATGATAATAAGTCATAAACGATGACATGCGCATTTATTCGTTATATAATACAATATGTCAGTGGACTTCAACGAATTTAAGAAATTAACACATTTTCAGGAATTTAAGCCTGAGCTAAATCGGTTTAAGCTAATCGTCAGTTAATCCAATTTGGTGCAGTCCACCGTATATAATTTATTATATGCATATTATAGGCAGCAGCACTGGCGGCCACCGAAGCGGAGGAGACCAGACTTGTGCAACAATTGGCCGAGGAGAGACGCAAGCTGGAGGAGGAACGCAAATTGGTCATGCAACTGCAAGAGCAACTGCAACGGGCTAAACTGCAGCCAACACAACAACAACAACAACAACAACAACAACAACAACAACAACAACAACAACAACAACAACAACAACAACAGAGACAGTTGGAAGAGGCCAATAGGTGATTAGATAGCACTAGTTGACAGTTTGAAGTAGAGTGACTGAATAAGGACAAGTTTGACCGACAGCTAGCTGTTGCTAAATAGGATCTGGAGATTGGTGGTTCGAATCCTCTCTGTCATTTTTTGCTGTGTTTTTCAGTTTCTTGCCACACTAACGATTGAAAAAGATTACCAGCAAGTCTGCAATGACTCAACGACTATCTTAGTGTGAAAATTTTGCTTTTTTAAATACATAGTTATTTTGCAGTCGTTTCGACCAAAACGATAGGGACAGGAACTTAAGTCTGATTAAAAATAGTTGCACCACTTTGAGAAAACTAAACATTACGACAAGAATAATTGACTATCAAGAGTACAGCAAGTATTCGCAGCAGTCATGCCACTAAAATAATGTAAGTGGCGCACCTATTTTGTGTTACACTGTAGGACAAAATATGAACTGGGTTTACAAAAAATAATTCAACCCTAACCCCCCTGTTTTTGTTTCTTTTCCAGACCGATGACAGCGAGTCCCCCTCCCCCTCCGGCCCCAAGCTCGCCCCCCACTCTCAACGGGGGTGGCAGCATTTCCCCCCAGCCCCCCCAGAGTGCCATGAACAGCCTGAACCACCCCCAGCCCCCTCCCGTCATGCCCAAATACACCGTGTCGGCGGGGGGCGATAAGGGAACCCCCAAAGTGCTGGGGGCACAGGAGGTATACAGAGATCCGCGTGAGCTCAGGCTACTGCAGAAGAAGATGGAAAGAGAACAGGTGGGATTTTTTTTATTAAGGGGAGAATGGAAAAATATGTAAAGTTAAAAAACTAAAAACAGCGTTTTAAGCAGTGTGGAAAAGATTATTTGGTTTGGGCATTGTCTAATTATTGAAGGTCTTAGAAATCCGGTTAAAAACGTTTGGATTCGATTTTTGACATATTTGTTGAATTGGACCCAATTATTGAAGTCTCTACCATTACCCGTCTCGAAAAATTGCAGATATTTTCACATAATTTCTACTTATTTTTGGCTCTTGAAATTTCATGGAAATTAATTTGTTTTTTCAATTTTCAGACTCCAGAAGAGGTAGAAAAACTGTCGTTCCGTGACAAAATGAAACTGTTTGCGAAAGAAGCAGGAGAGAATACACCAAAAAACCGCATGAAAGTATCATCTGCTCAGAGAGATATTGAGAATACTCTTTTGCGATGATCTGTTTGGTTTTGGTAATTGTTTTATCACAGGTTTCCTATAATATAATGCATAAAGGCAGTCTATACGCTAAAATTCGTCTAAATTCTAATTAGTCTGATATTATGTTGGTTAATATTTGGTTTCATAGATTAGATCTCAGGAAACCTGTTTTTAAAGTGTGCAAATTACTCGAATGGTGATTTTCTGTGCTAGGAATATTGGAATATTTTCTGTGCTATAATAGCGTTTGTGCATTTTTCCAGTAGATCGTGTTGTTTAACAATTTATAAAACTTTTAATTTTTCAAAGTTAAAACAAACTGCTTGGTTTTTTCCAGTGAGTGTTAAATTATTTTGGAAATTTACATTTTCAGCACGAAAACTATAATAAAGACTGCACTTTATTTTTTTATTAATTAATACTAATTCTTTGATAAAAAGTTCAGGGAAAATCACAGAAAGTTTTAATATGTTATAGCTGTCTGTGTAATTTGTGGTTTTAATAAATGCTACTTTATATTTTTGTACTCGTGCATTGTAGCTTGCAGTTAGGGTCGATTCAGTAAACGTATAGATTAATTAATAAAAATGTAGAAGGGTTAATTTTTAAAGTATATTTTTTAAATATATTTTTTAAGTAAATACGGCTGTAAATATGAATCGACCCAATATGTATCTGTAAATATCAAATTTGTGGTTGATAATTTTACTGATTGATTAAGTCTGTACAGTTTATATTTTATCCCAAGTTTATGCTTTATATGCAAATTAGTTTTTTATTTCGTTGTTTTGATTTTTCATGTGCTTTTTTTGCTGTATTGAAGTGGTGGAATAAGTATCAGACAACTTTGTATGCATCATTTTTGTGAGTTTTAGTGGGGGATAAAAACAAAAATTTAGGGCTGCATTTTTTTTGAGGTTCAATTTTTAAGATGAGATTTTTTTAATTATCTCTTGACTTTTTTTATTCCAGTTGCTTAACTTTTTGCTGTTTTCAGGTTTAGCGGATCTATGTTATGTATTGCTTTTTATTTTGCCTATTGTGTTTTACTGGTTGTGTATTGGCTTATGTTCACTTATATTTTATACTTATTTAAATTCAAATTCAAGATCCATATGATTTTAAATTTAAAAATAATTCAAATCAAAAATATACCTAATAATATAAATGAAGCAATAATTTCGTTTTAGTTTTGCTTTGCAATTTTTATTATGCATTACATTTGCTATTATTGTTTTTATTTATAATTGTGTTTATTGGGATATGTTTGAATCTGCGTGTTTGTTGTATCAATGCTTTGTTTAATAAAGACACCATATTGCTTGCTATTTAATGCGATAAAATCATAGTTGGTACTTGGTAGTAGCGTGGGGGTGAAATCAGCAATGCATAGATGTAGAATTGTAGATTGTAGATCGTTAAACGGCGAACTACATTTGTAGGGCATAGGGAGTAAGGATTACCTCATGAAAAGGATGAATTTTGACGTCGATTTCTTTTTTTATCCAGTGGGGTTTGAACTTGAGTGGTTTAGCCCTGTTGTACTCACGTCTGTCTAGAAACTGATCAAAATGTACACAACTATTAATTTATTCATATAAAATTGTGCATGTTAAGACTAGCTACCACGTTGACTTAGTGGTTTAGTAAGCCAAGGTAGTAGCTAGCCTTAAACTTGGAATTTCAAAAAATTAAAAAGTCACAAATTTTATTTAGTTTACGAAAAATATTACCTCTTTGCTGTGCGTTTAAAGATTCCTGGAAAACGTGCTTCAAAGTCAAGTCAGAAATACAATGAGCCAATCAATGAAGAAAAATGTGTTGAACATATCGAACGTTCACAGAAAATAGTTCTCAAATCAACAAGCAGGCCCCAAAAGGGGGCAAGGTTCCTTCGCCGAGTGCAAAGTCTGCTTATGTTACCCAAAATATTTCAGCGTCACCTTTGTTTTTATGTGTATAGAAAGCACTAAACCTGTGTAAATACTTGATTTAGTTTCAGTGGTTAATTAGGTGCTGAATTCAACAAATTGGTCGAAAACACATGTCCTAGTTGCCAAAAATTTCTTATTGCATGTTTTGACAAGGAAATGTCCTGTCAAACAAAACAGTTTCTGTAGACAAAAGTTGCGTAAATTTTTTGCAAAAAAAAACAACGCGGGGGGGTCTGTAACAACTTTCGTTTCTAGCGCTTTTGACCACTCGACAACTCCACTTCGATGAGTAGCAATGTTTAGTTATTACTATCAAGAGTACATAATAGGTCCTATTATGTACTCTTGTTACTATGTAGAAAGAAAGGAAGAAAACAGACAGCAGTCTAGACCTTCACGTGATTAGCATGTGTATGTAGTCTGAAAATTTACAATACAATAAAATTTTAAATCACGAAATTCTAGCAAATGACAGCTTAATATATACATACATGTGCAAAAGTGTTGCTAACCATTATTTCATGAAAATTTGTAAATAAAGACTAACTTGTCTTTGAAAAAAAGAGCTGTCGGTTCCCATACTGATTTTACATGTTAATCATATGCGCTGAGCAACATGTGGCTGCTACTTTCACACTATGCAGAGTTGATTTCAAAACAATAGTTCCTTCTCTAGAAGGAACAAAAAAGTTGCTGGCTCCGTGCTGTATCATTGAGACTGCAAATGTTGGGTTTTAGGTTAGCTCGGTTTGAGGGTGAGCACAACCGTCTTGAGGTGTAGTTCGTTTTGACTTTATCGAGAAACCCAAAGGGTGGATTTTACAAAGGTGGTTTTACTAAACCATGGTTTTACGTACGTTTTATATGGTTTGCACATAAATTTATTACCTGTTTGGTGAGGCTAAGTTAAGTTATCAAGTTATGGTATACCAGAACAACACTATTTTAGTTATCAGTTAAGTTTTTTGCGCAAAGATTAAATTAGTTAAGTCATCAGTTAAGTTAAGCAAAATTAAATCAGTTAAGTTAACAATTTCAGTTACATGGTAAAGATTTGGAAATTTTCTAATCCAAAAATTTTTACTCAAAATCTGCTTTTTAAGTTTTTCAAGGTTTTTAGATTATATTGTCCATAAAATAAGGTTTATTATTGCGATCATTTTTATTAACATGTATGTGATGCTTGAATTCCTTTTTGTAGGTACCTATCAACCAGCCAGGGCCAATTTCGAGTGCGCTTCAACAAACGCACACCAATACTTAAATTCTTTCTAATTCCCGCTTCACACTGCGGTTTAAGGTTTAAGGTTTATGGTTTAAGGTTTAAATCTTAAACCTTAAACCATTAACCTTAGACCTTAAGTTAGGTATCAGTTAAAGTCAAAACTCAAAATAATTTCAGTTAAAGTTAAAGTTAACCCCGAGGAATAAAATCAGTTAAGTTATCAATTAACTTTAACTGATAACTTTTTTTAAAAAAGTTATCAGTTATCAGTTAACTGAAACACCCCTACTACTGCCACACAATGAAGCCTATGCTCATGTAAGCACTGTGCAAATTTGATTTTTTTCATCGCAAAAGTAGTATTTTCTTTAAGGCCACATTACGAAATTTAAATGCAACTCCGGCAGTCAGCTTTTTGTGCATCAGATACAGCGGATAATGTACATAGTTTATTTCTAGCATTCAACTAAGGCAGGCGCACAGTTGCTGTGTTCATACTCTAGGGTACAATAATATTATGCCTGAGCGATGGCGCAAGTTTTGACAAATTCTCAACTTTGAACGCTTATAACTTAAAAAGGATGATGTTACTGCATGCTCAGCACCACCCATCAATGCCAGTACTAGACACTAGTCGTCATCAATCTGACACAAAAATTCAAATAAAACATGTATCTGAACATGTATGTGTGAAAACATCTATCTTCACACACTGAAGAAATTGACGCAAATGACAAGAATTTTGTTACAGTAAATAGAAAAAATCGAAAAGTAACCGTTGGCAAAGGAAGAAGTATAATAATAAGTATAATAACTTTTTTGGAGTTAGTCAATCTGCCGTGTATCAGCCGAGTGTGGACAAGACGTCATCACACAATACTGCCAAACCAAATGGAGTTACTGTCCGTAAAATTGAGACAACGTCTAAGTGTGGTTATGAATTAAAAAGTTTTCACCTAACAATCTCCATGATCGACTTGGAAAAAGTATAAAATCCTGAATTCGGGATCATGAACGTGAGATGCAGACTTTGATTTAAACCTAGACCTCGCAGTACTTTTAACAATGCAAGTAATTAAAATCTGTCATTGGAACATCAACTGGGTCAGATCAAAAATGCCCGAACTAGAACTCGTATGCTCGAATATTGCATAGATCATTTCAAGTCATCTGCACTATTTTCTGGAATAACTTATCGGACGCTGCCAGAACAGCCAAAATCTGCCACGATTGCATAAAAATATACGAAAATCTATAATTAAACTACATAGTTGTGCTTAAACAAGCTTGTCCTCATGCATTAATGACTATGAATAAAGTTTCATATATAAACGGTGCATCCTAGACCCTTATGTTTTGTTTACCATTCATTTTTCTATCGAATAGTGGTTTCGCGATCTCTCTAGGACGCACGCAGCTTGAGCAATGTCCAAAAAACTAGGAGGTGTCAGAATGAGTCTGTTTAGTCAGTGATACTCTGGCCATTAAAGGGTTAAGCCAAGACAGGTTGCTAACTTGCTTAGTTGAATTCGCATTATTATTTTGCTTTGTTCAGTCAAAAATATATGTATCTATCAATCGTAGTTAACACAAGTTCATTAGGCTAGTTACAGACTAACTAGTAATTATTAGTAATTAAGAAATTACCTACCTATGCAATCAGTATATAAATTAGTTTTAATATTAAATGAGATTTTTTAACAATCAATTTTGATTGATTTTTAATTGATCAAATCCATACAAAACTGAAACGTTTCTAAATTGCTTCAGCAAAATTTGCTTCAGTTAAAGTCGACTGTTTTTTAATGTTTCGGCTTAGTAAAAGGTCGGTGGCCGTTTGCTAGGAAATATTCAAATATAGAAAAATGAAAAAGTTATAACAAAAAGACATACTTTATTTAGCCAATAAAAGTGCAGGCAGCTTTAACAAAAAGTGAGCATAATGCAGAAATAGACAATCATAATACAAAATTACATTAAAAAACAATACAAATAGTCACAAACACAATATTTTGTACTAAATGTAGAACACAAAAAGCTACATTTTAAGTTAAAAAAGTAACTACTCAAATTAAGGAATACTTTTGACTTGAGGTTACGGTTTCGGTGAATGTAGTATGTTTCGTAGAAAGCCAATGTCAAAACTTAACTATAATTTTTTTTTAGTCAAAACGTTATATTTTTGCACTTTTTAATAAAGAATGTTTAAATCAAATATAGGTAATACATTAAAATAGAATAAAAAAATACAAATTTTTCACTTACAGGGCGGTTCATTTTAAATGAAAATATATATAAAATCAAGGAGGTGTGCTGGATTATTTAGTTTAAAAATTAAGTCTTAAGAATGAATTTTAAATTTTAGGAATAAGATTAGTTCGGTTCATGCTAAAGGTGCCATGATAGACAACTGTAGCAAATATTTTAAGTAGCTGTTTTCAGTTTACTTCATGCTGAAAAAATTGCGTACTGTACTTTACAACCCACATTTAGAGGTTCAGATTCAAAAAAAGGTGTTGAACCCAATCTGAAGTCCGATTCACATTTGTCCTTTTTCTTCCCGTTTTGTTCCTAACTACTTTCGCGATCAAAATTGTCAATGTCATCTCAATTAATCAATTTTTATCAAATGATCAGTTTTTGCATGTAAAGCCCGATTCATACTTGCCCTTAAATCACAGGGACTTAAAAAATTGACAAATTTTGATCAGTTTCTGTGAAAAATTGGTACACTCATTTTTACTAATTTTTTTGCTTACGAACTAAAATTAACTCGAACTTTGTTCCAGCAAAAAATATGACATTTGATTATGCAGTTTTCTTGGAAGCGCTTAGGGACAAAACAAATAGGGACAAGCATAAGGACGAGTATGAACCGGGCTTTATGGTCAGTTTTTAAAATCTGGCCTAAAATTGTTGAACACTGAGGGAAAAAAGTTACTCGCTGTACTCTTGATGGCCGAGACTTATTCTTTTATTAATAAAATTACAGGTTTGGTTTTGTCTCAGTGTTCAACATTTTTTTGGTCAAACTTTAATTTGACAGTGACCTACCCTCATTCTATCAATTTTTGATAGCACCTGACCGGAACTTGTTCTTGTCTCTGCTCCTACATATGTATTTAAGGACAAGTATGAACCGGGCTTTAGTCTAACGCGACATAGAGTCAATTATGAGACTCACTAAAGGAGTTAACTAAACTTTTGACTCAGTCTAAAACGTTCTTTTCGAATCAAATTAGGACATCTTTATTCCCAGTTTAGTGTACAGTCAGTGGTCAGAAAATTACGCATACAGAAAATTGATGCATACGCACTCATTCAAAATCACCCATAGTACTGAAAAATATAAAAATATGTTTTTTGTATACATGTTATCAGGTTGCAGCTAGACTTAATTTATGGTTAAAAACACCTTTTGTCTATACTTTAAATTCTCAAAACCTAAAATCTGCTCGATAACAGAAAAATATTGCATTAAAAGCGGGCCCTAAGAGATTAATTAGGTTTTAGTTTAGAATGTTGCCGTCCTTTAGTTTTGTACGACTGAGACAAAATAATTAGGGGCAATTATAAGCTTCGACTAAAGCCTTAGTGATTCAACTTAATGACAGCAAATTATTTTCTTTCTCAAATTTAAGTGTCATAAACATACCGCATGGTACATTAGTGGGCAATAAGTAGCGTGGATTTATTTAAGTAGATAAATGGTAGGAAGGCACTTAATATGTCCGTTTGAGACAAGGGATAGAATCATACTGTAAATGACACATTGGATGGAACCGAAACTATAAAGCTTTCGGGTATCTTAAAGTGGGTGATCAGAGTAGAAAAAGAAGATGCCTAAGCCTAAGCATGAAGCCTAATCTAAGGGCAAATAAGGCAAACCTAAAAATGTGCAACCGTCAAAACTGTCATGCGACACAAAAAAAATCTTCCGATAATGTACTTCAAGAATTTCTACATACAGTGACTATACTCGAAAAAATATAAAGTGATATTTAGCTAAAAATTTGATTTCGGTAGTGAGTGGCATTTTACCAGTAAATTTTGCAAAAACAAACAACGAAAATACTGTAAAATGGAACAGTATAAACAATTAATAGGTAACATTTAAGTTTTTAATTTATATATAGAACTTTTTGACAAAATTATAATGATTATACAAACTTATAAATATAAATAATTACTAATAAATTATGCACAATTTTACCAAAAATATATGTTGTACTTATATAACATTCAACGAACAAATTTATGTACACATTATTATACACTACACAGATTTCATTAATCCCAATAATTTTAAATTTTTCATTATCCGTGTTGAATAAAGTTTCTCGCCCCCAATAAACTCTGAAAAACTTACTATAATATATATATATATATATATATATATATATATATATATATATATATATATATATATATATATATATATATATATATATATATATATATATATATATATATATATATATATATATATATATATATATATATATATATATATATATATATTATATATATATATATAAACACACAGAAGTAACCGATGTAAGAACTTCAAACAAATTATTTATTCCAATGCAACAAATTACACGTATAAATTAATGAATTAAAGATATGTCTGTAAAGAATAGTAATCCATAATATTCCATAATAATAGCAAAAGTAAATAAAAGCATTTAACACGTAAAAAGTATACTTAAAGCAAAAAATGAGCAATAGAGAATAAACAAAACATAAAAAATTATGAAAGAGTACACGTATAATAATAATTTTAAAAGGATATGTAGATACTATTTTCATAATTTAGAACGAAAATATGACTAGAATTTTGGTTATATATATATATATATATATATATATATATATATATATATATATATATATATATATATATATATATATATATATATATATATATATATATATATATATATATATATATATATATATATATATATATATATATATATATATAAAAATTTATATATATATACAGGAAAGCAAGGAAGAATATAGATAGCACATTCAATAATATCAAGAGTACATAATAATAAAACTGAGACACTATTAAATATGTACTCTTAGGGCCTTATCCAAAATTGGATTTAACGGATTAGATTTAAACTAATTTTGTTAACAACACAGCACAAAACTAAAATAGCCGGCTGAAATTTCGCGCTGCATGGCTTACATACATTATCTCGGTATGTGCCAAGTTTCAGTAAATTACTTTTAACTGACGCTGCGTTATCGACGAAATAAAGTTAAATCTAATCCGATAAATCCAATTTTGGATAAGACCCCTAGAAATATATACCTATGTGAACGAAAATTACAGTCTGATAGTACTATATATTGCCAATTACACGGTGTCAATTACATGTACAAGTACAACTGACGTACAAGAATCTTAAACATTATCCAAACTAACAAAAAGTAACATAATCAAATACAAAAACGGATTAAAACAGATCATAAACCACTTTCTGTAAAATTCTAATACTGATACATATGTGCAAATTTGGCTTAACCAACTTTTCATTATTTTAAAAATGGGATGCTATTTCCGCGATAGGGTCATTAAGTTCGCACTCAGGCACTTTAAACTTATCCCTGGGTTAAAGCCTGGTTCATACTCGTCCTTTATCCGCAACAAGTCCAGTATTCAAAAAATTGTTCAACTTTAGTCTATGTCAAAAACGTTTATTCGACAACATACCTAGTTTCTAACATTTTAAAATTTCTATAAGTTTCATTTGATTGGCTCAGCTTTTCAAGCTCTTGAGAAACCCAGTCAATGCATACGGTATACGGTACTCTAGTTTTGATACCGCAAAATAATTTAAATATGATATAAATATGATACTTGGAATTAAAATAAAATAAAATTTGGAAAAACCGTATACTATACGGTTCAGTCGATTTTTCAGAAAGTAATATGGTCTAGGATATTACCACAAAGTTAGTACCAGAAAGTCACCAAAGGCTTCGGCAGAACTTAGCCAAGTTTTATTGGGTCAACTCGGCTTGCGGGCACATCCACTCGACATTTTCGAGTTCGTGACTAAGCTAAGCGAAAGTAACAAAATCTAAGTAACTTCAAAACTTTCAAAAAAAATCAAAAACGACAAAATGTATTCACAAAAACAACTTCGCTTAGCTTAGTCAATAGTTTGTGAACTTTCGGATTCTCAGGCAGTTTCATATTCGTAACTTTGAGCAATTTGTTCCAAATATTGTCCAGCCTCTAGAATACTGATTCTTTCGTCCTTTCGCGTGTGCCAACAAGCTAACATTAGCTGATAAATGTCGTAGGGACATCCCATGGGCGGGTGCAATTTTTCCCCACACTGCACCCTATCCGCTACTTCTGAGTTTGTCAAATGAGCCCACGGGGTTTTGCCATAACTGTACAGTTCCCACAACAAAACTCCGAAACTCCAAACGTCGGATTCTACGGAAAATTTGCCGTACCCCAGAGATTCTGGGGCTAGCCATCGAATGGGAAGAGCGGTTTCGGATTTCACCTCATAGTATCGACTCGCCGAAATTGTTCTCGACAAGCCAAAATCGGCCAATTTCACGATTAGTGGTCGTTTCAGCAGACAATTTCGGGCCGCCACGTCACGGTGAACCAGCTTTCGCTCGGCTAGGTAGATCAAACCGTCGGCTATCTGAACCGCGATTTGAACCATGACCCCGTGAGTGATTTTGGGGTCATCTGGATCTGGCGGGGGCGCTTTGGGGTCAGAGGTCACGTCTGGACCGTGGGTCACCAGGTAGGATCTTAGGTCTCCCAGATCCATATACTCGAAAAGCAGCAGAACATCGTCGGTTCGTGGACAAATGCCGTGAAAAGAAACGACGTTCGGATGGTTTAGATTTCCAATCAAGTCCGCTTCGCGAACGAAATTCTCTGCCCAAGATCGAGAAGGTACATTCATGCACTTCACTGCAATGGGAATTTGCTCCGCCTCAGGGTCCAGTTTGAGTGTCCCATAATAAATGGTCCCATAAGCCCCATTGCCCAGCATGTGAGCGATGGTCAGTTTCTCAGAAGTGACCACCCGAATACGCTCACTTAAGGCTGGAATCGAGTAAAGAGGATTGTTATGGCTGTCCGAGTGGAGAAACGGTTCCATGGCGATCGCTAAAACAAAAAAACGAAAACCGTTAAGCTTGGCCTACACCGAAGGAGAATATTATATTATATAGTTTATGAATATGGGGTCGCGTACATACTATATTCATTTTCTCAGCTTCCTCTTATGATACTTTTGTTGACTTCGCTTACGAATAAGAAGCATTTTCTCAATATTTATTACTTGTTTTCGTAAACTCAGTTAGGTTGGACTCACTCTTAATCCTACGCTACAGTTTTTTCTGCGAAAAGTTAATAAAATTATTTCTATCCATAACTAATGAATGATCAAATTGTTTACAAACAAATTCAGTCCCTTATTTGACCTGTACTAATGACTTCCGTTAGGCAAAAAAGGTTTTAATTATTAATGAAGGAAGTCGCTTACGGAAACAATACGAATTTAACGGAAATAATAAAAAACTTCTTTCGAATAATACAGAACTTACGGTCGTTTCTTAAATTGGATTAAGCGGATTATATTATAATTTGTTTATTTAATAAAATCAATGCTGAGATATGTTTACAAAATTTTGTGTACTAATTACAAAATTCAGGGGGTGGTATAAATCTTAGTTGCGTATTTGCAGGTATCTAACTTCATAGATTACGTCAGAAGTTAAGATAGTAGAAAACAAGTTTTAATTCAAGTTAATACTTGACTGTAAGCAGAATTTGATTAATCTTAATGGACGTTTTTTTTGCATGTAGAGTAAGATATTTTTAAAATCAATGAAGGCGTCTTATTAACGAAATAAAGTTAATTTTAATCCGTTAAATTAAAAAATATCACAAACTTGGACTTAAGAAATTACAATTTGTGGAAAAAAATTGAAAAATTTCTTACCATCGGCTTTTTCGGCGAACAGTTTGTCCACAACACTCATATTTCCGAAGGGTTCAGGGTGCAGCGAATATTGATCCTGTTTTTCGATTTTTTGAATAATCAATCTTTGTTTCAATCTTCGCGAAATCACGATCAAAATCGGCGAAAGCAGAACCCCCAGAAGACAAATGATAATCGCGGCCGCAAAAACTTCTCCAGAATTCGAGGATTTCTTTTTTTCAGCAAAAACGTGCTTATAATCGATTAATTCATCCGTACAATCGAGAATATTGCACGCTTTCAGTCTGATATTGGGATTTTCTCTACTAGCTAGAAAAGCAAGATCTACTCTCCAAGTATTTAGACCTAGACTGTAGACTGTAAATTGTAGTCCAGTGTCGACTGCAGTGATATTGGGCTTCGGATAGGCGATTAGAATCAGTCGATAGATCAATAACATCGAACTGTGGTTGCGGAACTGTATGCTGTCGAAGCGAGGTCTAGTGTAGACTGCTATTCCGACTACGGCAGAAATAGGACGACCTACGGAGGACCCATCAGCGAGACAAATAAGTAGACCAGACAAAGATTCAGTCACTTCGGCTATCCGAGCTTCGAGCGTCATCACGCGACCTGAAACATTAACAAAACCGGACTCGTAGCCTTTATATATAATCTTTAATTAGATTTTTATACACACACTTCCACACTCCACACCATATGTGGTTAGGATGCCCTTGTTTTGGAGCTATCACTCGTAGCCTGATATGGCTTCAAAACAAGGAAGAGGTGAATCTGTGCACCACCCTGTGGTCGACCACCTTATGGGTAGATATAAAAAACTCAGATTTTTATGTGATCAATACGTACCTATGTACATGTGCCAAAATGCTATGTATATACGTGCAGACTATACAGCTTAGATTTTTAGAACTGTCTAGATTCTAGAATCCTGACCCATAGATTGTGTATTTTTGGTGTTTTAACCTCTAATTTTACTTTCAATATCGCTTTCGTAGAAAACCGGCCACTGTTTGGAACCATGAGCTAATCTGTGTCGTTTCTTGTTATGATCGTAAACCTAATGAGATGTCAAAATTTAAAAGTAAGAAATTCAAAAAATTCAAAAAACTTAAACACATTTTAAAAAAATTGCATGTCATTCTTAATTTAATTTTTACTGACTATGCCACTGTCGTACAGTAAGACCATATTGACGTTTCTTTGACACCCAAACTGTAATTATTATGAGTACCTTTTCAACCAAGCTATAGGTAAATTAATTAGCTATTTGAAACAGTCAAGGTAAACTGCTATTTCAGTTTTTTTGAACTCATGTCAACATCTAAAATTAGAACAGTAAAACTGAGACTAAAGAATCATATATGAGTCAGTTTCGAAACTGACTTTCAAATAACTTAGTGAGGCATAAAAAATGTACGTACATCTATCCAATTGGATATGTTGCTGTATGTAATTAAAAATTTTACTGGGTGTCTTTCAAAGTCTTGTCAATTTAAAGCATATTTCAACTGAGCTAAAACCACGGTTTAAGAAAATCTACGCAACGTAAGGTAACGAATCAGGCGATATTTCGTAATGAAATTATGTGCGACGCATAGAAAAGCGTACGTAACAGAACGGTTTTATGAAACCACCTTTGTGAAATTTACGCAAAAAGTTTTAAAACTACCGTTTTCGATTGCCAAAAAAGAGACCAAAGAATAAAAGACTAACATAGCTTAGCTAGCTACAGTATTGTTCCTTCCCTTCCTGGCTATGATTAAGTATCATATCATATCAAGTATATATCTGTAGGTTGTACGTAAAGTTGGAGTAAAGTACGTAAAGTTAAGAGTCGGAAAAAGCAGATATTTGATTACAACTTAGCAGAAATTCATTTCTGAAAACAATAGTCTCATGTGAAAAACTGTACACTGTAGACAAGCCCTATATGGAAATAATACAAAAGAAGTTCTCAAGGGCACCTTGTAAGCTGTATTGTGATTAAAAAGGTTCAGAACAAAACTTAAGTTAGCTCTTAGCTTAATAGAAAGAAAAAATCTTAGTCAGTTGAACACGAAACCCAATGTACAAATGTTTCATTGATTACGGTAGACTTACGGTAATTTGAACAAACATAATTAAGAAAAATTATCAGTTGTAATTAAGTACATAGTGATTCAGGACAAAAATCGTTCTGAAATTATTATTGAACGACTTATTTCTAATCATTACTAAATTACTAATTACTTAATTCACAAAAATTTCAAAAAACAATGACTCACCAGAAACGGTTTGGTTTTCGGCTTGTGCTATTTCAATCATAGCTGTGTCTCCCGTGGTATGTCTTAGGGACAAGTTAGCAAGGGGCAAACCCTTTTCTATGGCTTCGAATTTGACCACTACGTCTTTTTGACCCGGCCATAGTTCAAGCAGATTCACCCCTACAGCCGTTACGGACAAATCGGGGCAAATAGGGTGAGCGTCTTTCATTTTAATTACTTGGCCATTTGCCCGTAGGCAACTAAGTCCGTTGTAATTGGCTATATTGGCCAAATGGAGGTGGAGCTCACGTGAGGACCACGTGCTCAAACTGGTATTGGAATTAGCCAATGAAATTGAGCGGCTCAAATCCAGCCAATCAGAAAGCCAGGCGTTCGTACATTGGTCACATGATAGGGGATTATCCGCTAGATTAATGGTGAGTAACGGATTAACAAGATTATGAAATAGATGCCAATCTAGGGTTTGGATTGAATTTTGGGAAATATCGAGCTCTTGTAAATATGGCAAATCACTGAAAAAATCCTTATCCGTTAAATCGAATAGACTACTCTGACTTATACGTAAATAGCGCAGATTAGAAAACGTTCCGTAAGTCTCGCGTTGCAGTTGAACTTTAGACCGATCGTTTAAAACGGTCAAATTTGCAAGTTTCCCCAAAGTTTCGGAGTCAAAATTATTCACCAAATAGGAAAACGTATCCGCAATACCAGTACAAATTATAGAATTTTTCTGGTTAAAAACGCACAAGGAAGTTTCGTTAGCGGGATCAAAAATAATAGATGTTTCGTTTCCAGTGCAAACGGCAATATTAGCAACACAAGCGATCACCGATAAAATATAATGGCCTAAATTATTGGCAATATTGCTTTTCATATTGAGATCAATTCAATACATATAATATGTCTGTAATATTAATAAAATACAATTTAAAAATAGATCATAACATAGCAATAATGAAATAACTCAACTTTGAGACATTATTAAAGTTTATATTCAAACATCTTAGGATACTACAGGCCTATTCCTTTACCAAGTTTGATTATAATAGGTAGACTAATTTTAGTCCGAAGCTAAAAAAACTTTCGAATACAACCCCTGCTAAAATATTTTAAGATCTGTGAATTGCAATAGAATATCTTTTCGATTCACTGATATTTCGAAAACCTTCGACAAAAATCAGTGTTTTAATGAAAACCAAAACATTACGATTCCAAGAAAACTGGATGGCCAAAAAAGCCAACTTTTCGCATGAAAAAAGCTGAGGTCACTTGCAGATCGTAGGCAACAAAAATTAGCCGAAACGCTTGTGTCAATTCTTTACAGTAGCTGGCCAAAAATTGTCATTGTCCCTGTCCCTGTGTCCCTAAGGACAAGTATGAACCGGGCTTAAAGCTCGGCTCACACTTGTCCTTAAGGACATAGGGACAGATAATATCAATTTCAAATGAATATAGTGGAAAATCTACACAATCATTTCGCCTAATTTTTCGCATAAACTGGACTCGACCTCAACTTTATTAATGCGAAAAACTGCTACAATTGGTAGACTAGTTATTTAGGAATTGCTCAGGGACAAAACGATAAGGACAAGGACAAGTATGAACCGAGATTAATATGGACAAGAAGCGTTTTCGGACAATAAAAACTAACATTTTACAGACAGCGAATGCCATCTGTCAAGAAACAATGACAAATTAGTTTTTGCTAAAACTAACATTCGTATTTCAGACTCAAGTAGGTGTTTATAAAGGCTGAAGAAATTATGTCAGAAGCCTGGAGTAATTAGTCAGCAAAATTCATGTTCGCATTAGATTGCTGTTTGGAAAATTAAATCCTAGCTAACTCTGTCGCTTTAATTGCATAGGTTTTAAATCTTCTTAGGACATTAGCTAGCTAGGATTTAGTTAGCCAAACAGCTAAATTATAACGTTCGTACATATGCGTAAGAAACTTTTGTCTACACTAGACTATGAATTAAATTTCTAACAACTAGTCGAACATAAGAATAAGAGCACAGAATGAAACAAAACAAAAAAATTTGATAAACTACGGACAAAATTCGGCTTTTTAATATATAATGATTCCTTAAGCCCGGTTCATACTTGTCTTTGTCCTTGTTCCTATCATTTTGTCTTTAAGCGGTACCAACAAAACATCTTTGTCCCTATCCCTAAGTTCATAAGGACAATTATAACAGCAAGCCCCAACCAAAAAATCAGCTCTGTGTAACGTTCAACATGGCTTCAAATGGACCCTAAAATTTATTGTCCAAAAAACCAAATTCTTGAAACTGCTTAAGGACACACTGATAAAAAATTGCTTAAGGACAATGTAATAGTCTTAATCTGCAGACATCAAGCGTATGCAACATACTATACAGGTCAACTTTAGACTCGGTCTAAAACGTTCTTTTTAAATGAAATAGAACATCGTAATGAATAAAAATTACATGTATTCAATCAATTCGACTTGAACTGGGCTCAACATCAACATTGCAGCAAGAGTATTGCAGCAAGTCTGACCAGAAATTGCTGAACCCTGAGACAAAACAGGTGGTGTGATTTTTGTGACTACTCGCTGTACTTTTGATGCTTGCAATTCGTTCTTTCCTGATGAAATCGCGAGTGACTTTTTCTTTCGTGGTTCAACATTTTTTGTCAGGTTATACATAGTTAATAACGTATATACTTGTCGGTAAGGCTGAAAAAACAAAAAATCAAAATCAGAAAAAGAATCAAAATACAGATTTGGTGCCAATGGATTAGGATCAGTTTGGCTCAATTGATTGACCAGTTTCGCGCTAAAAATCGTAAAAAATAGTCTGTTAAGAAATGTCCAATAAAAAAGCGGAAGATTTTGCGAAGTGTTTTTCGCAGGTTTTTTTGGATAGTATGCTCGCAAATTTATAACCCAATTAACTTAATTAGAATATAAGGCGGCTAGAAGAGCCAAAGTCGATAAATTACTGACACTAAAAATTTATGTCAAAAATATTTGATGACAGGAATACTTTTTTTACGAAAGATCTAGCACAATATTTGACAGCACCTATGTTAGGCAGTGGGAATCAACAAGCTCGTCTGCTGAGTGAGAAGTCATTAGGTGCTGAATCTTGCGTGACCTTGCATAAAAAAGCATGCTAAAAAATAAACGGCAGTATGGTTGCGAGGTTTTTAGAAAAAATCCTGTTTTCGTATTTCAGGCAAAGAAATAGAATTGAATGTGCTTTAAACTTAAAAAATCTGCACTCTAGGACGCTACGTACCAATAAGTTAATTTTTGTAAGCTAAGCACAAGTTTATTGCTCACCCATATACTAAACCTAAACCTAATCCTAAGCCTAACACCTAGGTTTAGCTGTGACGCAAAGCCAAGTCTTGTGGAGTATATCTCCGGCTTAAAGACTAAGCTCAAGTGTGTCATGCTGGGGCTTGCCTGACGATGGGGATTGAGAATTTTCCGAAAAGATGAGTTTGGATAAACTGGACTTAATTTCATTCCTCCGCTTTAGCTTAATTCACATCTCTTGCTTTGACAATCTATGGGAAGCAAACCACTAAACCCTGACTAAAAATAAGAAGAGGTATTTCGGTTTAGAATATACCTACACGTGCGTTCTCACGGTATGTATGTGTGAAATCAAGAGTACATAATAGGAAGAATATCACATTCTTCCTCTTATGCTTTGGGGCCTGCGCCCAATGCGGATCGCAAAATAGTCCATTCTTGTACGGTTTTGAGAGACGCAGGCCCCTCATTTGAAGACATACTGCTCAACTGTGATAAACTGAGGGGCTGTTCCCCCTTCTCTTCAATTCTGAAGACCCCGTACTCAACTGAAGGGACTTCAAACCAGTAAAATACAACGTTTGGGTACCAAATACTCAGAAACATTTCGAAAACACTAACATTTCAACCGGTCACAAACTCACAAATGTCTTAAACCCGCAAGCCTGTAGCATAACACAGCATGTCGAATCGAATGTCAGTAATGGGGCTTCTAAGGCCTACGCAGTTCTAAGACTGATTGGTTTGCAAAAATACAGTGTTTCTGACTCTAAGCTCTCCAGCCGAGCCAAGACAAGTCATTAGGATAAAATTCTCTGTTACTGTACACGTCAAAAACAAGCAGCACCAAATGAACCACAGCTTGACGTCAGGTTAAGGACGTTGGCTTGTCCTATAGATGCCTGCAATTAGCCATTATTGTCCACAAGGTCAATAGGTCAAATTTGCCCGTGACATTGTATATTTAGAGCGATATTAGAAACCTTATGGTTAAAAGGTTATTTGTCTATTAACCAATCAGAGGTGTCAAGAAAAAAAGAGAGGATTCTTGCTGAAAGAAAAACAGCGCTAGAAATAGAATGACCCAGGGGGGATTCGAACCTCACATCGCTAAATCTGCAGACCAGCACTCTAACCATTTGAGCTACTGGGCCAGTGCTGAACTGTCACTAATCCTCTAAGTAGCTACGGGTCTATCTTACTGCACGGAGGAATCCCTGGTGTAAGGATATCCAGATTTGTCCAAATTGGAATGCTATGTTTAAGCATTTTTGTCCGTTCCCGTTGACAAAGTCAACCTGATCTGAGCATACCAAGAAGCTAATGATAAAAAAGGCAAACTTTAAATCGGCTAACTCCTGATTTAAAGAAAAAAGGAATATTCAAGCCAACAAAAAATCACCATTGTCTGCATCAGAGATTATTGCATGGTCCATTGTTACTCATCGCGTGGCGTGTCTGTCAAAAATGTCAAAAAACATGGCGTAATTTTAAGCTTATGATAATTTAGATTAATATATGTATGATTAACAAAAAAATTGTGTTCCAATAACTAAAGATTGTTTTAGCAGTGCAAGGATCGATTCATACTTACAGCCGTATGTCCGTATATTAAAGAACGTTTGCAAACCGTTTGCGATCCGCTATGCACTCATGCTAGCGGTAACCCAATAGTGGGAAGTTGATTCATTAAATAATCAATCAGTCTATTAATCATTTGATCAATTAATCAATCAATCGATCAATTAATCAATCAGTCATTCAATCAATCATTCAATCAATCGATCAATTAATCAATCAATGGATCCATCAGTCAATCAATCAATCGATCGATCAATCAATCAATCAATCAGTTAGTCAATCAATTAATCAATCAGTCATTCAATTAATCAATCAATAAAACAATAAATCAATTAATCGATCGATTCAATCAATCAATCAATAGTCTATCAATAAAAATCTATCAATCAGTCAATCGATGAACTATTCAATCAATTAATCAATCAGCCAATCAATCAGTCAATCAATCAAACAATTAATCAAACAATCACTTAATCAATCCATCGATTAATCACTTAATCAATCGATTAATCACTTAATCAAAAATTAAATCAATTGTTTGTCTACTGACCTCTTAACAGTTGGTTCTAATGACACACCAAATTCTATTCTAGGTACATAACTTGTCCATTGTAATCATATAAAAACACTCAAGTCAAAAAATAATAATCCGACTTTAACTTTACATTTTCAAAATTGTTTTTGTTTTTCAAAATGATTCATGTAAGCTGAATGCCTGACAATGATAAGGCGTTAGTCTCACACGTTCGGGGAGGAGATACTAATATCTTACTGTCACTGAAAACAAAGCACGCATAAGGTTTTAAGCCATGGGGTATTAGCCAACTATCAGCTAAGTACGGGCTTTTTAGTGTCAACTGCAGTGGATTTTAAGTAGGTATTTCACACACGTTGACATAAGCTTTGGCTGTACGGGCTTAAAATTTCAAACAAGGACCGAAATCAGTACGATAGAAAAAACGAATCCTGGGAGGAGTCTTTAAATCTAGCTTTGGGTCTAGATAAGCGTTTTACTATTTTCAAGAAAAAAAGAATTCTTATAAGACTGCATTAGCATTGAACTGATCCAGGGGTGCGAACCACCCATCTATGAAGCGGCAGACCAGCGCACTACCGTTTGAGCTACTGGGAAAATGCTGAACTGTCGTTAATTCTTTTAAAGTATCTAACGGGCGCATCTTACTTTACACTAAATCTGCAATTTTGTCTTCAAATTTTTCTATTACATTTTTTGTAATACAAGAAAGAACAAGAAAGGGAGGGGGGATTCTTACAGAAAGAAAGACAGCATCATCATCAAAATGACCCAGGGGGGATTCAAACCACCCATCTCTGGATCTGCAGACCAGCGCTCTACCGTTGAGCTACTGGGCCAATGATGAGCTGTCTTGAATCCCTTTAAGTACTCTAGGGGGCCTATCTTACTTCACATATATATAGCAGAAAAAATATAGTTAAACAATTAAAAAACGTACAATAGCTGTGTGCCTTGGGTTAAACGAGAAAACTCAACGCGTAAGCAAGCAACTTAAATTTTTTACGAACAATGAAATTCTTAAAAAACCGGGAAAAGGTCGTAAACATAGTATGTAAATCTGACTTAACTAGGTACATATTTATAGCACTATTTATTTAAATTACAGCTCTATTTAATATAAATAAAAACTATTTTCAGAAAATCTAAATTGGATTTTTAATTCCGACTTTTCTTTTATCAATAAATGGACATGTCGCATTTCTTAAAAGTTCTAGAAAAACAAATATATTTGCCAAAATATTGAGCTTAATTACTCCCAACACTTATCTCGGGGGAAATTACTCAGTTTTCCTAATTTAATATGCAATGGTTAATAATTAATCGGTTATAATTACTGTTTCAACATTTAATGACCGGGTATTTTACCCATCACGTGCGTTCGCAAATTTTATTACGTAGTCACAAAACAGCTTGCTAAAAACGTCCCAAACTAAAACTAACAAGCACGTTTTGCGAGTAGAGTTGAATTAGTTTTGGATAAATTTTGTTGCGACATGCTTAGAATGCTGAGGATATTCTTCGAATATAAAACGCGGCCCCAACATTATTTAATGCCAACATTTGCAATCAAACAGGACCACTTTTAGTTTTAATATCAATTTCTAGTCAGCAATTTCAGCACTAATGGTTAAAAATGGTACTACATAATATGTATGTCAGATAATATCATGTGGCACAGTATAACTTTATGCATAATAGAAGCTATAGGCAAAAAATTAGTCTGAATTTCTCTCGCACTCCCGCAATCGCGATTTTTTACGGTCAGTTTGGGTTTCAAAATTAAGTACATATGCACGCTAGAAATGCCAGGCTCAGCTGCAGTATCAGTAAGCCGCTGGTGCCGTAATAAAAGTTTGGTGATCAACTACATATTAATTAACCTCATTCCACATAATCTGATACTTACTGAGGAATGGGACTGTATTTGCAGATCATGCTTCATTTTACATTCATTTCTCAGCAAGGAAAACCCTTACGCTTACACACAGTTAGCTCCACAAGAGGAACATTGCACTGTACTGTAGCAGAAAATATTCTGCAAACGCAGCGTTATGTACGTACCACTCAAGATGGTTGGCAATGTCATCTCAAGTTTGCCGTTTTCTGGTTCGAAACGTGCTGATATATTATCTACGAAACAGTGTCGCAACACTGTTAAATCAGGCTTAGCTTTCTTGGCAATCGCTACAAACATGTAATGTATGATCCGACAAACGCTCATCATACAAACGGTGTTGCTCACCGTGCTTCTCGCTAGATACGTATGTAAATATGCCAACGTGTACAACATGATACACACATCCACACAAACAATGGTTTTCCAAGACCTGCCAGCAATTTTCAATAGAACTACATGCAATTATACAAGACGATTGCACTATAGTATATACGCGGCGGCTGAGGCCGCCGCGTAAAAACTAAAACCAAGAGTACATATTAGCGTCTCACTCTATATAGAAGAAGAGTGAGACACTCTCCAGCCTGCCTGTGTTATAGCACAGGCAGATGCGCTGGTCGTTTTCAGGCTACATGTTGACATTCTATGCAACATGTGACTGGCCAATCAGAGATTCCAGTAGATCAGTAGATTCCATGCGTAACACACTTTAGTATATAATCGCTGATGCGTTGATAAGCATTAAGATAGAGTTAAAAGCTTAATAACTCATTATTTATTCATAGTCTGCTTGCAAAAACATTAAAAAAGGTTTACAAATACCTCTAGGGATATTTTGGCAAACTTTCAGCGAAGTTGATTGAGAAACTTTTGAGATATAAACATTTCTGAATTTCTTCAAAGTTTTTCAATCAAGTTCGCTAAAAGTTTGCCAAAATATCCCCAAAGGCATTTGCAAACCTTTTTTAATGTTTTTACAAGCAGACTATGAATAAATAATGAGTTATTAGCCTTTATCCCTATCCCGTTTTATGATTGGAGCACGTGCACAGGCGTCGGCCAATCAGAGAATAGAAGCTCGCTTCTGATTGGCCAGTCACATGTTGCATAGAATGTCAACATGTAGCCTGAAAACGACCAGCGCATCTGCCTGTGCTATAACACAGGCAGGCTGGAGAGTGTCTCACTCTTCCTCTATATAGAGTGAGAAGCTATTATGTACTCTTGCTAAAACTAACAAGCAAAGACCAATGCAAAAGGGGCCTGGAAATATCAAACCTATATTTTCACTCCGTGAACCAAAACCTGCTGCGCAGCAGATAGACATTTGTATGGAAAATCTTTTTGCTGGCGAAGCCGGACCATCGGCGTTGCCCAATTTGCGAGATATTAGAAAGTTTCACGCAAAAACGAACAAAAACGGCTAATCGGACAAAGTAGGATTTCTTAAATTTTTTAAATTAAAATTTTCAATCCAATGGAAACGTGAATATTTGTTGAAACAGAGATAAAAGCAAATTTTTGTAAGCAAGGACTGTAATATTTACTCAAACATTTTTGTTAATGTGACGTATATGTGATTATGTAATTTTTCAGTTTTTCGCTACTTTTTTATGTCTTGCACGCCAGTACTGTTATGTATTGGCACATGCGGAGTGGTAATATATGTTATAGTTCGAATATAGTAGTGAAGGTTCTTTTTTGAAAAAATTTTATATATTTATCCAGCCCAGCATGCAACCCGAATAGCCACCGACGCGGATCGGCTTGCTAATTTTTTTTAAAAAGAAACATCATCTACAAGAAGTGGCTGTCTCGTTAGCTTACAATTTGTCTTATATGTAACTATGAATGTTTAGCAATTCGTGCTTGCCACAGCCACACTGCATTGTGACTTCTGGTTCTGAGCCTACGTATTTTCCATTATATAGTAAAGCCACATACTTGTAAAATTGTGCCTGTGATAAAGTCCATTTTACTTTTATCGCGCGGTTTTTCTCGACTGAGAGAAAATTAACAATTTAAAACTATGTGAGCATTAAAAATTCGAAGTGAGGCTTGTATAATTTCAGACTCTTGAGATTTGAGCGAAATGTATTATGTTTATTAAACAATCACGAAGTCAATAATGTGTACGCAAAGTGGCTACATTGTGCGTGAGTGTGTGCGTGTGTTCCTGTATCACTTTAATAACAATTGCATACAGTTTAATTTTGTCTAGATAGACTCACATTCACGTGAGATATGCAAATGAGCCCTTGTGTGTGTACTTACGTACATACGTTGTCACCACAAACACACAATAAGAAGAGCTGGTGAACAGACGCAATTCTAGAACACACTTACGTTCACCTACACCCGCACAATCGCACTGATCAAAGCGCACACAAACGCACACACAACTCACTCTAAATTACACGTTGTTATTCCTAACAGCTCATTCTAAAGAAGCCTGCTGCGCCCAGGAAAAACTTAGTTCAACCAAAACGTAAAAAAAGTACATGTACAGTACGACGAGTTTCATCTTTCGCGCAAAATAAAAAATTCTCAATAACTATATGTATGTAGTTCCCAAAAAATAAGTTATAGCATAGTTATACTCACAATTATATGTATATAATCTTAAATTCAAATCAAAAGTAAAAATAAAAAACTCAGAAGCAGGAATCCCACAGCATAAACAGACATAATTAAAAAGCACGAAGCACAAAAAGTATCATATACACAAAACTGATGCTAAAGACGTATTAAGTGCTGTTTGTATGTCAAAATTTAAACAGAAACATCAATTTTGCCAAAAAAATCATTCCAACAATACAAGATACAGAAAACGTAACTAAAAGCAGCTTAATACCTAAATGACTCATGCATTCTAAGGATACTGAGCCACTGACATAACAAAAGCATGAATCGTCGACACTTGTGGCTCATGTCTATGTGTCATAGCGTCATACTGTTACTAGTTGACACGAACCTACTACCACCAAGAGTACATAGAAAATGTATTCCTGTAGGCATGTATATTGTTTTTTAAGTACACATGTTGTGCATTTAATGTACTCTTGCTACGTATGTACTTGCTAGAACGATTAAAAACAGTTAAAAAAGTATGAACTATTTGACATAGTACCAAAAAATTATTTCGAAAAAAATTCTTTTAACCGAAAAAAATCACCTATAACACTACAGTTCCCTGTTTTAGCTAGAAAATGACTTGTTTTGTAACAGCGTGAGCTACATAGTGTCATTACTGTGTGCTTTCCGAACATAAATCAAGTAATCTAGAAACGCGCTAACTCTATATTAAATTATAGCATGAGAATAAGAACAAAGAACAGCTTTCTAATAGAGTACAGGCACATTAGAACTATAGCTAGCTAAATTACCTCGCTACAGTTTGCTAGATACTGTATATTTTATGTATATGCAGACATGGAACACAGTAGGCAGTTACATTAATGAAATACAGCACAGTAATCTGTGGGCCAATTTCTAAACTGGATTAAACAGATTTATTTATTTAAATTTAAAATAAATATTCAAATAAAAATTTATTTAAAATTTTAAATAAATTTAAAATTTCTTGTCTAATAACTTATATCGATGTTGAGGTAGACTGAAAAAATTCTGTGCACAAGCGGGAGGTGCTACAAATACATAGTTGCTATCGCAAATTTCGTATAAATTGATAAACGATGTCATGAGTTATTGGCGAAACAAATTTTAATCTAATCCGTTTAATCCATTTTAGGAATTGGCCCTTAGTAAACCTGCCCTTTGTAAGGTTAAATCTTGTCTGTTAAGCCCATACTTGTCCTTGTCCCAATCGTTTTGTCCTGAGAAATTCTTGAAAATCTACCTCACTGTGCCTCACTTTGGGGTAGTGTCGTATGTTTATGAGAGATTACCCCTGCAGTTAAACTATTAAGCTATGTAAGGTCAAAAGAAAAAAGAAAAAAATAAATAATTTTGGACTCTTGCTTTCGCATATTTTTCCGGCGGCAATTTTAAGTCTATTTGTGGAAATGCTGGCCAATTTTAAGTCTATTTGTGGAAATGCTGGCAAGCAAACTTTTGATCTCCAACTAATTCATACTTCACCTTAACCTAATTAGGTCAGCAATAACTTTACGTAAGACTAGTAATAATAGGCACAAGAATTCCACCAGGTTTCAATTAAACCAATAGTGATCAAAGGTTAAAAGGTCAACTACCTATTTCCAGTGAAACTTAGGTATCTGCCAAATATCAGCAACCTAAAAGCTGGTTCATACTTGTACGTAGCTGAATGCGCAAAAGATTGTCCGTAAGCTAATGCAAGAAACTGCATATGGTTCGGCATTAAACTTGAGTCCATTCTATAAGACGTGCACAGTGCACACTGCACACTAATTGACCTTAGTTTAAATTCAGCCAATACCTACTGAGTACTGAATATATACATATCTATTGTCTATCTATAATATGTATCTATTGACGCGAAACTATTTTGTATAGCAAGAGCACGTTTTAAGCTTCCGTAACTTTCTTCTAGTCTAGGTCAAGAGTACATAATAGGAAGAGTATGACACTCTCCGTATTATGCCTTGGGCTTTGCGTCCAATGCCCCCCTCAGTTTAGTACGGGGTATTAAACAGAGGGCGGTACCCCAACTCAAAATCGTACGCAAAAGAGCTACTTTGCGTTCCGCATTGGACGCAAGGCCCAAGGCATAACAGGGAGTGTCATTACTTTTTCTATTATGAACTCTTGTCTAGGTTAACACATACCTACCAAATAAGGTGTATATATATTATAGCAGGTTTCAGTGTAAGTTTCACCAAGAGTATATTTCGGAGATAATGGTAGCAGGTTGTCGACCCAGGCCAGGAAATGGTAGAGTGTCAATAACTTTAATTTAAAGTTAAAGTAAGGGTCTTTTAAATTTAGTTAAAGTTTGACCCCTGACTTTATTCTTTTTTCTTTTTTCCCTACAAGTATGCATAACACAAGGCATAAAAAAGCTAAAAATCCTGATCATAGCAAAGACATACCGTATTATTCACCTGTAAAGGGCGTATATTGAATAAACAGGCTTAGCAGCGCGGGAATAAGGTCAGTGTAGTGCAGGTAAATTAATAAGACTCACACAGAGCCGAGTTGCGTCAATAAATATAGCTAGATGAACTCACAAACCGGAAAGTTCACAAATAGAATCTGTCGGACTTATAGCTTGTTGCTCAATATATAAGTTAATCTCTGTTCAAGTTCACTGAATCCGAAGAGAAATTTCTAAAGGTCAAATTTATAATGTTGAGTTTCAAAATGATCTAAAATTGATCATCAGTTCTGGGGAAACTTAGGGCCAAAATTCCTAAAATGGATTAAACGGATTAGATTAAAATTTGTTTGCCTATCACTATTTTGAGGCAGACTTAACAAGTTGCCCCTGAAAGGGGCAGGGTTCCTTCCCAGAGATGTTCAAAATGGAACTTGCATTGTATTGCACGCATTCTTAAATAGCAGGAGTGATAATTTTTCTGACCACTTTGCAGCAGGTAGCCATGATGATGTTTCTCCTATTACCTGTGCACTTGTATACAGTTGCGGGAGAAACATGACCAAATTATTTTGGCCAATTTTTCGGATAGGCTTAGTGCAGTGCACTACAACAGGAACAGGTATGGGTAGGGTACAACAAAAACGTGATTTGATTAGATATGAAAAGAAACAGTTCTATCATTAAGCGTGCAGCGAGCGATCGCAAAAATCACGCCGTCTGTTTTGTCTCGGGATGCAGTAATTCTCGGTCAGATTTTCAGTATATGTGAAGTGTGGTGTGAACCATCTTTACCTGCATTTTGTGCGGGGCGATGTAATGTTATTAATTATTACGAATTTCGAATTATTATTTCGAATTTCGATTGCCTTATCAGTCAAGCGTTCTTCTCCGAACTAATACTGATAATAAAAAATTGTTCGATGTTCTCATTTGCATATTGATGTGACAATGTGCAAATTAGTCTTAACAATTCTGCACGTGCATTGCTGCCAGCAGTAAATTTTCAAAAGGGGGGAACATGTTTTAACTGGGAATATTTTCTAAACACATATGGATAGGTATAAGTTTTTGATAAGCCTGAACGTTATATCAGAAGCTTCTGGGTAGGTTCAACTTAAAACTGAGAAAAAACAAAAGAAATTTTCATCTACCGGCCCCCTCTTGACCAGACAAAAAAAGTCAGCGATAGGCCGGGCCTACACGTTAATCATAGGGCAGATTTTGCAGGTTGCACAATAAAACAGCGTTAGGAATTAAAACCCATGACAAATGTTCCACCTCTAGGTGGAACAAAAAATTTTGTGCACAAGCGGAAGGTGCTACAAATAGTTGCTATTGCAAATTTCATATGAATTGATAAACGATACCTATCATCAGTGGCGTACCCAGAAAAAAATTTCGGGGGGGGGGAATGACTTTCGATTTTTTGTAATGGGTTAAAATGCACTTTTTAGCAATTTTACCACTCGTAAAACGCCTTACAGACGCAAGATTACTAAACCACAAGGCTGCAGGGGTCTGGGGGCGGCAGCCCCCAGAAAAAATAGGAAAAATTTTCGATTTCTTGGCCAAATTCTGTCAATTGGAGGCGTATCAGAAATTTTTTCCGGCTAGACCATAAAAACCAAAGGACACAAGGTTGCAGGGGTCTGGGGGCGGCAGCCCCCAGAAAAAAATTGGCGATTTTTCCAATTTTTAGACCGAATTTGGTCAACTGGAAATTTTATTTAACTGACAAAATGACAGAAATTTTTCCGACAAAATTTAAAACAAAAGATGGGAGTGTCAAATCAGACGGTGTATTCCACAAGTAAATGTAGCAAAATATACTCGTGTAGACATGCACATGCAGCATAATGTAGTTGTGTATACATGCATAAGCTTTGATGAAAGACAATAACGAGGAATAGTAAGCCACATAGTCGCAGGGGTCTGAGGGCGGCAGCCCCCAGAAAAAAAATTGGGAAAATTTTTGATTTTTAGGCCAAATTTAGTCCATTGGAGACGTATCAGAAAATTTTTCCGGCCGGACCATAAAAACCAAAGGGGGGACCCTTGTGTAAAAAATCAGTGGTGAAAAATTTCGGGGGGGGGGGGGAATTCCCCCCATTCCCCCCCCCCCCTGGGTACGCCCTTGCCTATCATGAGTTATTGGCAAAACAAATTTTAATCCAATCCGTTTAATCCACTGTAGCAATTGGCCCTTCGTAAACAATATTAAGACGACGCTTACTATGTAGTATCACGGTGTATCACAAGGGTCGATCATCATACTTACAGCCGTATGTCCGTTCAGGGGTTAAAATTACGAAATAATCATGCCATTAACAGTGCATAACGTCATAACATGATTAATTAGTAATTTTGCTGGCTGAACGGCTAGCGGCTGTAAAGTATGAATCGACCTTAACAGTATTCAGCGTTTGCGTGCAGTTTAGTCCGACTGAAAAGTTAAGTTTTATTTCGTCGCTCAGTTCAGAATTGATCTGCTTACGCTTCATTTTAACCCCTCCGTCGGACTAAACATATGTAACTCATTTAGTTCGGTAAAGGAATGAACTCTTGGTCAAGTGAGCTACCGTAGTACTAATCACCAACACTTTTGTCTATATACAGCACATTGCTTCAAACTATCTTTGGCTCAGGCTGGGCTTGGGTTTGGCCTCAGGCTTAGGCTTAGGCTCAGGGCTTAGCTTAGGCTTAGACTGAGGCTTAGGCTCAGTCTTAGGCTAAAACAAACTAGTACAATTCTTCAAAAATTAAAGCCCTATGGTCACGTGACGATTCTCGAATCTGACTGGCTCAGAGCTCGAAGCAAGAGATGTATATAAACGCTCGTATCACCAAGGCATACGAATGAAGCCAGGGGGAGGTAGTGGCAAAGGAGGGGGTTAAGGTTTTTCTCTATCACGTGTTTGTCAATTTTTCACAGCAGCTAACCGAACGTTGCCCTTGTTCCTGTCCCTTCAAGACAAGTATGAACCGGGCTTTACGGGATAATTATGGCTTCAACATGAGCGAAACACTAGAGAAATCGTTAGCTTGTGTTGGTAGCAAAAGGGTCAAAATCGCCCCACCCTTCACGCATGAAACTAACAATTTTTCCTATAATTGGGGAAGTTTCACCTGGAAAACATGGGCTAAAAAGTGGATCGGAATCTTCCGCTAAATGTCCGATCGTAAATATGAGACTTAGCCTAAACAGCACTTTACGGACAGTTTTATACAGTCACGTAAACGACTACTAAAAGCTAAACAACAATCCTAGAACTGAAACCCTATTAATCGGCGGACCTATCTACAGTAAGTACCCATCGAATCGTGTGAGCTATAATCTGCTTCAAAATAAAATAAGATAAATTGCACATTAGGAAATTGACTTAAGGCATGGAAAACATTAGCATCAAGTGACTATATAATACATCAAACGCAGAAAATATAATTTTGTCGACTATTAAGCTATAATTGCTCGCATAGCTTAATATCAAAGCCATACGACCAAAACAACCTACTTACAAGGTTACAAAATAAAGAGCCTTGGGGGGTAGTTTACTAAAAGGGTATTAAAACTAGCACAATAAGACGACTTACAAAAACACAAAATGTAGCAAACATGTGTTAGTGGAAACTCGAAAGCCCTAAGTTTAGCTCATACTTGTGCATGTCATATAGATTTAGCCGCGCCGTGTAAACTAAAACTATAGCGCTGTTAGCGAGAATAAACCCACTTTTTTTGTATTTACTTTAAGCTGAAAATCCGCCTCCAAAAGTTTCACGAAAGTTTTCACAAAAGTTTTCAAAGTTTTCACTATGATCTATACCTAAATCAGTTTTTGCGCGGCCGCCTGAGCGGCCGTGCATACTAATTTCAGGTAATGCACTGAAACTAAATTTGCATGTAAATCATGCTTAGTTTCAGTGCACTACTGAAGTCTGTTGCACTGAGCATCACGCATGCGCTGACAAGGCAGCGTGTGCGTGCGTGTGTGCGTACGTGCGTGCGTTGTGCGTACTAAGAGACAAATTTGTTATCAAATCCCTAATCTGCATATCGGACTGATTCAGTGAGTATACTTATATTATGCACAATATGCAATTCAGTTAATGTATATAAATGGTTAACCTAAAACAAATGGTTTGGTATCATGTGCTGCTGAATCGGAATCTTTTCATCGACAACTTCTATAAATACGGTAAATAATGATAGTATATAATAGAGAGCGATCGCACATATGACTGATCAAAAAAAGGGAAACCTGGCTTGCAGTGTCGGTCTTGGTGTAAACCAGGGACTAAACTGAACTTGATCCCGGTCTCGGTAGCAAAAGTTTTTGGTTCGCCTGTCTTGCTATTTCAAAACGAAGATGACGCTTGTGGTCGTCCCTTTGCTATATCTATTTTCTGGTAGTTGACCTTGGATCATGCGTCTCAGATTTGGATTTCATGACATGCGGGTTGATTCTGTGTAGGTCATTGACGGCAAAAATTTTGGAAGTATGAAACGCATGGGTCGATTTCAACAAAATTTTGCTTCTCAGTTCAAATTTTCAGAATTTTTACGCGGCGGCCTCAGCCGCCGCGTATATACTATAGTGCAATCGCCTGCCATGATTGCATGTGCTTCTGTTGTAAAACTGCTGGCAGGTCACTAAATTACATAGTTTGTGTGGGTGCGTGTGTGTAAGATCGTGTATGTTTGCATGTACGTCAGTAGTTAGCGATGGCGCACTGTTAGCAACAGCCAAGCACACTCATTCTAATGGTGCAACGGAACCTGTTGCAACAGTGTTTCGTAGACTGGATATTAGCGCGTCGTTGTCACAGGTTGATTTAGGTGGCATTGGCAATCATGCCATGGCACGGCAGCGGACGTCTGCGTTCGCGGAATTTAAGAAAACCTGCTTGAAATACTGTCCTTGACTCCCATGTATGGAATTATGGATCCAGCGGCCGGCAGCGTTTTTTGATTTTGGATTATTTGCAAATTATACTATGAAGATTCGGGACCAAGAATCATCTTGTATGCATGTCACGCACCTAAAAATTCACGTCACTCATGGGGCACCTAAGAATTCGGGTTTCTAGACTCGGAGTCTCCATTTTGTGTCTATTCTACAGAGTTAAATTGGTTTTCCAAAGTATCGATAACGTCAAACTTTATGCACAGCATCGTCAAAGGGATAGACACTTACTTACTCTGACAGTCTGGGACTTGACTTGGCGTATCATTTACGAACGCAACGTGCGAGTGAAGGTAACCCAATACTCGAATTCGACTCCATCGTTTTAACCAGGACTAGTGAGCTTTGGATATAAATACGACCAAAGTTACTGACAATTGATAATTTGTTCTGAATGAACATTGTCAACTGTTGAGTGTTGAATGTTGATGCTCTCCTAATTGGCCAGAAATTGATATTTAAGAGAGACAGTCGGCGTTTAAATGTTGCTTTTATAAATTTTGGTGCCGCGTTTTATATTCGAAGAATATCCTCAGCGCTGCAAGCAACTCGCACCAAAATCTATCCAAAAATAATTTAACTTTACTCGCAAAGCGTGCTTGTTTACACCATATTAACTTTGTGAAGTCCAAAAACTGACATGTAAAAATTGCGAAGTGGCAAAGATGGGTGCACAAAGTATTTATATCAGCTTCACTTCTCGTCGTCAGTCGTATCAGAATCAGGTTTGGTTGGACCAAAAAATTTCGACCCGTTCTCTATTTAACTGCAAAAAACGGTGTTTATATTCTGCCAGCCCCACAGTACAGTATCAGGTACATGAAATCACCGTATTGCACTGGTTTTAAAAATTTAGGGTGTATTTCACAAAGGTGCTTTTACTAAACCATTGGTTTTACGTACGTTCTGCATGATTTGCACGTAATTTCAATACGAAATATCAAGAGTACATAATAGCGTCTCACTCTATATAGAAGAAGAGTGAGACACTCTCCAGCCTGCCTGTGTTCTAGCACAGGCAGATGCGCTGGTCGTTTTCAGGCTACATGTTGACATTCTATGCAACATGTGACTGGCCAATCAGAAGCGAGCTTCTATTCTCTGATTGGCAGACGCCTGTGCACGTGCTCCAATCATAAAACGGGATAGGGATAAAGGTTAATAACTCATTATTTATTCATAGTCTGCTTGTAAAAACATTAAAAAAGGTTTGCAAATACCTTTGGGGATATTTTGGCAAACTTTCAGCGAAATTGATTGAGAAACTTTTAAGAAATTCAGAAAAGTTTATATCTCAAAAGTTTCTCAATCAATTTCGCTGAAAGTTTGCCAACATATTCCTAGAGGTATTTACAAACCTTTTTTAATGTTTTTGCAAGCAGACTAAAAATAAATAATGAGTTATTAAGCTTTTATCCCTATCTTAATGCTTATCAACGCATCAGCGATTATATACTAAAGTGTGTTACGCAGGGAATCTACGCGCTGATTGGCCAGTCACATGTTGCATAGAATGTCAACATGTAGCCTGAAAACGACCAGCGCATCTGCCTGTGCTAGAACACAGGCAGGCTGGAGAGTGTCTCACTCTTCTTCTATATAGAGTGAGAAGCTATTATGTACTCTTGGAAATATAGCCTGATTCCTAACGAATTTCGTAGATTTTCTTAAACCATTGGTTTAGCTCAGTTGAAATTTCAGCAGAACAGAGACCTGCTGCGCTGCAGGTTTGAAATTTCAACTGAGCTAAACCAATGGTTTAAGAAAATCTACGAAATTCGTAACGAATCATTCGATATTTCGTAATGAAATTATGTGCTAATCATGCAAAACGTACGTAAAACCAAGAGTACATAATAGCGTCTCACTCTGTGTAGAAGAAGAGTGAGACACTCTCCAGCCTGCCTGTGTTCTAGCACAGGCAGATGCGCTGGTCGTTTTCAGCCTACATGTTGACATTCTATGCAACATGTGACTGGCCAATCAGCGCGTAGATTCCCTGCGTAACACACTTTAGTATATAATCGCTGATGCGTTGATAAGCATTAAGATAGAGTTAAAAGCTTAGTAACTCATTATTTATTCATAGTCTGCTTGCAAAAACATTAAAAAAGGTTTGCAAATACCTCTAGGGATATTTTGGCACACATTCAGCGAAATTGATTGAGAAACTTTTGAGATATAAACTTTTCTGAATTTCTTCAAAGTTTCTCAATCAATTTCGCTGAAAGTTTGCCAAAATATCCCCAAAGGTATTTGCAAACCTTTTTTAATATTTTTACAAGCAGACTATGAATAAATAATGAGTTATTAGCCTTTATCCCTATCCCGTTTTATGATTGGAGCACGTGCACAGGCGTCGGCCAATCAGAGAATAGAAGCTCGCTTCTGATTGGCCAGTCACATGTTGCATAGAATGTCAACATGTAGCTTGAAAACGACCAGCGCATCTGCCTGTGCTATAACACAGGCAGGCTGGAGAGTGTCTCACTCTTCTTCTATATAGAGTGAGAAGCTATTATGTACTCTTGGTAAAACCAATGGTTTAGTAAAACCACCTTTGTGAAATCCACCCTTAGTGTTTGCCGCGCTATATTTTACCGATACGGTAAAATAATACTGACTGACATCGTGTCAAAAATGTATACGCTCGTCAACAAAAGTGCTTGTTTTATTTTATAGTCGAACAATCATATAGTACTTGATACAGGCATCTTTAAATATATATCAGTTATATTCAATTACAAATCGATTCCGTTTTTTTCGATTTTCCAATTTTCGAATCCATGTTAAAATGAGAAACGGGTTGAGCCTGTTTCACACGAGGTGGATTTTCAAGGGGAACCCTTTGCGTCTCCAATAAAATTAGGGAATCAGAAATGAGGTCTTTTCTGTTATCCCCTACACTATCCCCAAATTTGGAATTTACTGAGCCTATATTTTAAGATATGAAAAATATATTCTATATTATTATATATATATATATATATATATATATATATATATATATATATATATATATATATATATATATATATATATATATATATATATATATATAACTTTCAAAATTAATCTGAAATGCAGATTTTTTCATCTCTGAAATTCGAAGTTGTTCTGGAAGCGATTTTCAAATTTTGGAGCGACATTTAGCTCTTAAGCACATGCGAACTAAAGTCTGACAATGAAAAGCTGCCCCACTTCATTATTTTCGTGGCAGGACATGTTTCATGTGCAACAATTTTTGTTAGACTTTTGTTAGTGTCGATACACAATAAAAGACCCCAAAACTTCGTGGATTAAAATTTATTTACAAATACCTGGTGACCAATACAGTACGTTGCCAACACAGAAATTGTATCAGTACAAAAAGGACAAATAAACGCTTGATCAAACAACAGATATCAATACATAAAACAAAAATTAAAACAGTGTTAAAACTAAACAAGAAAGTTGACATATCGCAAATCACGACTTATCGCATAAATACGCTGACTCTCCAAATTTGTTCTAATTCTAAACTTGCATAAACTTAGCTTTAGCAAAACTCCAATGTAATCGAACTTGAAACTCAACTTGAAGTTGGTTATAGTTTCGAAAACTACTTTTTACAAGTTTAATAAGTTTTAAATTTTTACATAGTCACAATTTATTTTTCAACCATGATGAAACCACTAAAAAACAAAATACGAATCTTGTTGGTAATTATTAAAAAAAATTAAATTTATTAAAGCTCGATAACAAAAAATTCATAACATAGCTAAATTTAAAACCGATAGCTGCGGTTTGCGGAGAAAGTGAAACAACGCAAAAAATAACAGAGCAGTTTTACGTTTTTTACCGCAACGCAAAATAACGCATTCGAATCGCACTGTCTGAAAAAACGCAAAATTCTGCACAAGTTGGAAGTGCGATTTCACAACACTGTTAGTTAAGGTAGCGCTTAGCAACAAAACTCATGTTTGGCGCTCAGCTCATGCAATAAATAGCAATACCACTTTAATTGTATATCAAAGAGACATCAAAAAAACCTATTTACAATACAGTTCAGCACTTTAATGTGAATGTGTCAAATTTTATGACCACGTCGAATTTCCTATTCACACTAATTTTGTTTTTGACCTAGCTCAGCTAAACTTCAACCGATTTTGATGATCTTGGTATCAATAGAAAGATCTCTTAAAAATCTAGACGTGATTGATCTTCGATTTTTCATTTTTATTTTTGATTTTGCAAAAAATCGATTTTTCAAAAATCAGTCGTGTTTGAGCGACTACAAAAAGTGCTGCGGGACAAAATTTGAAAATCGAAAAACTTTCACGTCCGCATTTATATCCTTTCTTTCATTGTGCAAATTTTCAACTCAATCGCAAACGGCAGCTGGGACCCAGGTCCAAAAAAAGTAGTCGATTTCGCTAAGCAAAAATGTAAGGTTTGCCCACACGTTTCACTTTTTCAAAAATTAGACCTTTCCTAGGACTGCATATTTCCGTTGAAAAAGTTACAAAAAGCCATACTCATTTTTTTAAGAAATTAAATCAAATATTTGACATTTTCGAAAATTTATCAGCTTTGTAGGTTTTTCATTTTGGATTTGCTATTTTCACAGCTAAATAACTCAGTAAAACTTCAACGTATTCTTAAGTTTAATACATCAATTTAAAGCTAAGAAACCGCATATTTAAATGATATGAGTAATCATTTTATATGGAAACAAAAATTTTTTTGCTACGGCTACAAAATTGTCCAAAAAATTTAAAAAAATTTTTTTATCACAATATGCACATCAAATGAAAGCTATTTTCATTTTGAACAACTTTCCTTCAAGACATTATGGTCAAAAATGTCGCTGAAAAAAATTAAACGCCAAAGTCGGTTCCCCTGAGCGCCACCTTAAAAAGTTAGCCCCTGGTACGTAGAGTCAAACGTTCAGTCGTTTAAAAAAACAATCGCAGCAAAATCGCATTAAGGTGGCACTCCTGAAATGTGGGTTTTGGCTATTATTTGGAAAACGCGCAAAAATAAACATGCAAGAACAAAAGTTGATCAGAAGTGAATTTCCTTCAATTTGAAGTACATATCACATAAAAATTTTTTGAACATTTTTGAGCAAATTTCGTCAAGAAAAATAGATTTTCACGGAAATGCCTTCACAAGCCAGTGCATTTACACGTATGTAATGAATATGACAGGCTGAAAAACACTAGCAGTTGTGTTTTACTGAAACGTAATTAAACATTTTTGGTGTTTTATTGAGTGTGGTATAATTTTTTTGTGAACTAACGCAATACTTTCTGCATGAGACAGAAATATAGTGCGTGTGAATACAAACGCAAATTTTCGGCTTGCGATTTTAAAAAATTGGCTCAACGAAAAAAGTTAAAATTTGGCACATAAATGCACCTTGTCATCTTCGAGCGGTCGCAAAATTTGATTTTTGGCAAATCGATAGTACATATCTAAAAAATTTAGCCAAATTTATGTTTTTCAAAAATCGCGATTTTAGTGTTTTTCGATATATCAATCATATTCATCAAAAATGACTTTTTGCGACCGCTCGATCACGTTGAGGCGAGCAAAATGAGCTATGGAATGTGCAACAGCTACTAAGGCTCGGTTCCCACTACGCAGAAATAAGAAATAAGAAATAGGAAATAAGAAATAGAAATAAGAAATAATAGGCAGAAATAAGAAATAAGAACTTGAAATAAGAAATAAAAAAAAAGAAATAAAGCCTTGTGCCTTCACATTACAGAAATAACAAATAATACGTCGAAATAAGAAATAAGCCCGTCCAATCACAGTTCACGCTGTTATTTAATTGGATGTGGCAAATTTTGAGCGGGAATTTAAATATTTTGGACCCGTACTCCTAGTTTCATGTCCATTTAAAGAAGCCCCTTTTCACATTTTTGAGAAATTAAAAGGAAAATATCAGCATGGCAAATTGTTATTCAACTTTTCTCTTTTTCAAGTTGGAAGCGCAGTGTTGGATGAAATTTTCTTGACATCAGTATCAGAAATTAAATATCTAAAATGTGCTCGTTATTTTATACTGTTTAAATCTACTAAAAACTCAACAAAAAGGAACAAACAGTACGTAAAATTTGTATATTAATATACCAGGGTTTTTTTTTGAAAATGGAAGGTGTGTCCAAGTTGTGTCCGGCGAAAAAAATTTGTGTCCCGTAAGCGTCGAGTGTGTCTGGGTGTCAGTTCGGCCGTTCGAGTCAAGCAGGTTTTTTTTTTAAATTTTGCGTGCATAATTGTGTAAAATTTTAATTTTTGTGTGCAAAAATTTATATTTTTGTGCAAACTAAATGTGTTTTCTATGCCTATAGTATATGAAAGCAAATATATATGTGTGTTTTTATACCTATAGAGATACGTAGATTTTTTTCGATCGGGTAATAAAAACCGCAGAGGGGACTCTAGTGTGATTATTCAGTGGGAAAAAATTTACGTGGGGTATGAATTCCCCCGTACCCCCTCCCCTGGGTACGCCCTAAAGCTAGCCTAGGCTTCCATGGAAGTTAATAACAAGGAATAGTAAGCCACAGAGTTTGCAGGGGTCTGGGGGCGGGGGCCCCCAGAAAAATTATTTAGAATTTTTTAATTTTTAGGCCAAATTTTGTCAATTGGAGACGTATCAGACATTTTTTTGGCCGGGCTATAAGAACCAAGGGGGGACCCTTGTCGACAATTTCTTCAGGTTCCAGTTTTCGCAGGTCGGAAATTTTTTTTTTCGACCGGCGCAGCTTGAAGTGGGTACCCGCGGGTCGACCCACGGCTCAAATTTTCCGACCCAACCCAACCCGCGGGTATATACCCGCGTCTTCCCCTGGTAAGAAAAACCAATGGGTTTGAAGTTTCGAACGTCACATTACAGTGTAAATGCAGCATAATGTATATACATACATACATACAGCACTGGCGGTCCCAGACTTCAATTTCGGGGGGGGGGGCGGAGGTCTGAAGAAATTTTTTCACTTTTTATAATAGCGTTTTTTTGTTTTACGCTATCTTGTAAAGCCGCAGCCATTTCAAGGGCAATGAGTTGAGTCTGTTTGTTGTAAAAGCCAGTGGTGTACCCAGGAAAAAATGGAGATTTTTTCAATTTTTAGGCCGAATTCGGTCAGCTGGAGACGTATCACAATATTTTTTCGACAGGAAAATAAAACACAAGATTGGAACATCAGCCCAGACAGTGTACACAACTAAATGCAGCATAATATACTCGTGTAGACATGCATAGGCTTTGATGAAAGAGAATAACAAGGAATAGTAAGTCACAGAGGCGCAGGGGTCTGGGGGCGGCGGCCCCCAGGAAAAAATTGGGGAAAATTTTTTATTTTTAGGCCAAATTTGGTCAATTGGAGACGTATCGGAAATTTTTTTCGGTAAACCTAGCTACATCATCACCATATTAAGTGAAAAAGCATTGTCAGGCGCTTCTCGAGAGGTGTGTCTAAGTTGTGTCCGGCAGGAAAAAATTGTGTCCCGCAAGAAAAAATTGTGTCTGGACACACTTCTGGACACAAAAAAAAAACCTTGTAATATACTAAAAAACAATAATATATCCCCCAAAATACGAAATAGTGTTACCGTATACAAATTTTGACGTACTTTCGGCGCATTTTCGAATTAGCCAATCAGCTAAAAAAAGGTGTGGTTAGGTTTCCGCGCTCCAGCAAACGCCTCTGATTGGCTAAATTCTTATTTCTTAAGTTAAAATAAATTTAACATCTTATTTCAGAAATAGGGTTCGCCATTTCTGAAATAATAATAGCTTATTTGGACTTTCTTATTTCTCAGTGGGAATGCCCCTTTATTTCCGAAATAAGCTCTTATTTCTTATTTCGATTTTGTTATTTCTTATTTCTGCCCAGTGGGAACCGGCCCTTACTTGCGAAACGAAATCGCAAACCAAAATTCCGCTCACGTTGGTCTACAGTGAATGCTCATTTGTATCAAACAACTTCATTTTTTGTATTTAGGCATACTTTTACACCAGCTTGCCATTCTGTATCTAAAATTGGCCCCCAAACTGCCGTTTTTTGAAAAGTTACATTTCAGGAGCGCCACCTTAAAATCAGTGTTTTTTCCCTTTTTACACCCAAAAATCGCGAAATGCTTATTTAAAACCGACCTGAAGCCTAAATAATACTTGTCCGTAAGCATATCCGTTTGTCCGTAAGCCCATTTTTTGTCGCACAAAACTGAGTTTAAGTTGAAGGCTGATTTTCTTGTGTATGAGCTACACTGAAGTCTGACGAAAAATAGTTGCACCACTTGAGAAAACGTAACATGTGATTTTGTTACGAAAAGAATAGAATTTGACAATCAAGAGTATTATATATATATACAGTAAGTAGTTGCAGAAGTCATGCCACTGAAATGGTGCAACTATACATTTTTTGTCAGACTTCGGTAGTAATAAACTTTTATGCAAAAAACACGACTGTAGTTATGACAACTTTTCTGCACAGGCTAACGGACAATGTTTCCGCACGTAAACACAGACAAATATGACCCAGATTTAAAACTTAACTACACAGCACTAAAAATGACACCAATACCAAAATACAGACAACACTTAATTACGACATAAAACATTGATCACAAACAAAGTGAAATTGATTAATTTACTACTAATGTAGTAAACTAATCGCTCATTAAAGGTTCAGGATTAAGAAATATAAAATGTATAAGTGACACAGTCACAAATATTATATTATACAAATTATATTACGGCATACAAATACACATACAATACGACTCAAAAAATGACAAAAATACCTTTATTTTAAATTTAGCTTAACAAGTGTGTTACATATTGTATCTCAAAAGTTGATAACCTATTTCAAGACGAACTTTAAAGCCAAGGTTTACAATATCAAAATAAGAATAAGGATTCATCCAATCCACACATGTATGAGTGGGGGGGGGGGATGGGGGGGACCCCCCAAAATCGAGGGGCCGGTGGGGGGGAGAGTCCCCAAAATTCGGGCAAAATTTAGTAAAAATGGCACTTTTGGGGAATTTTTATAAAAAATCGCAAAAATTTGGTAGTTTTGATCGATCAGGGGGGAGGGTCACCAAAATTTGGCCGGAGAGGCGCCCCCAAAATTTTGATCCCGTTACATGTATGATCCAATCGGATTGCTTGTTTAGAAAAAAACGCTTACGTGGATTGGCCAATTTCACATCTATCTAGTAGAAATGTAACTTCCGCAATAAGTTATTATATACAATGACTACAATAATTAAGCATATTCTATTAAGTAGAAATAAAAAGTAAACGATTTATTACAAAAAAACATTAATATTTATACGGTCTCTTCATAAACTATTTATATTGACAGGATTAAATTAACTAGATAAAGTTCAATATATATCTCAACATAAGATTAACGGAAGTGCATACTGTTTTAAAAGAAAGGCAAAAAATTACATTAATACTGTCAATATTTTCTGATGCTATGACTGTACAAAGTTACGAAAGTTATAGTTAATAAAAATAAAATTCTAATAATAAGTAGTATAATCTAATCCGCATATTATCTACCTTCTGAAAAGGCTTATGAATTAAACGAACTAACTTTATAGCCAGCATACGCTGAGGAAACAAACAGCAATTTTTCAGATCATAGCATAAATTAATCTTTTTAAAAGCATAGTCAAATTCAACAGATACTTTCCAGAACAATGTTGTTCTTGTACACACGAATGTGCAAAGCTGTAAGGGATTCAGATTTAATAAGACAGTTGCTTAATTTTAATCCGAACCCAACTTACATAAAGGGGGACTAAACAGATTTAACATGCACGCTTATCACGCGAAATAACAATAGTTAAGTCCGTGTCTGAATAAAAAGCAGCGCGTCAAAACTTAAGTCTGTTTAATCCGGAGGTTTTGGGGCGACATAAATATGTTACAACGTGTACGCATAGATATATGTATATACATCCGTCATACAAACTAGAATAATTCAATATTGTTAATTGGTATGCCAAATTCATAAAATTGCAAAAATGTAAAATGTTTCGTTCAATGAGAGTTAATAATTAATCTCAGCTAATTTAGTTAAAAAGAGCAGAGAAAATTAGATTTTGTAAAATTTAGTTCAAGCTGAAATAGTCGATCTTTTTAAACCTACTGTTTCACTACAAAGTTAACATTGAAACGAACTTGAGAATTAAATTTTGAATCTGTTCTCAAAAATCTACAATTTACAGGTTGCAATAAAAAGGTTACTGATGTATAGATTTTTTTTCCCATAATAATGATTGCACAAAATTAAGCGAGATATATACAAAGTTCAATACAAACTGCGACTATCTTCCACACATATATACCAAATAGATTTAACTAACCTAAAGCCAAAGTGCATTCTTTTGCGCCACAATCAAGACAAAATAGCATTTTTCTAGTACCACAACGCAAAGCGTTCATATTTAAACTTAGCAAGGGGGAAATTCTAAAAATACATAAATAATTGAAATTACTAAAGATCAATAGATAAAAAAATACGCTTAATCGTATGGTAGGTATAAAAAAGTAAATTTTAAGCCTGCTTTTTAGTACCCTGTGGTTTTACAACTAAACCGAAAAATCTTCAATCCACACCTCCAAGAGAAATCTAATTTTTCCTTCCTTTCCGACTAGATGTACATGGGGGGTCTTAAAAGGGGCAAGCCCCCCCCCACAGATTTGAGATACTGGGACAAGCCCCACCTCAGATCAGACCCATAGGGACAAGCCCCCCTCTGTTGTTCTGAAAAAAGGTGCCCGCAAACTCAAAATTAGCCCCAGATCGCTGTAGAATGCTTTAAATATGAGCAAAGAGCCAGAAAATTGCGAAAATGTCCGAATTATGCAAACATTACCATTTTTGGCGGTCACTGAAAATTTTTAGGGTTGATAATTGAAAAGTCGGGTCAAGCGGCCCCCCCCTAAATTTTCAAAAATCTGGCACAAGCCCCCCCCCCAGACTGAGACCCCGTGTATATACACATATGGGGGGTAAGTCCGTATTTAAACTCCGTCCGTTTGCGTTTCGGTGGACGTCAGAATCGTCTCAGCCGAATTACGCCACCGGGCGGCCAGTAGATTATTTTCCATCTCCAGCTTTTCCGTTTCCAGTTGCATTTTGCGATTGGACTTTTTCAGAAGCTCAATTTCCAGCTCCAACTTTTGTCGTTTTAGGCGCATCAGATCTTCGCTGGCAAAATCATAACCCGAGTAGTCCGACGGGGAGACCATTTGATCCGATTGATCCGCTTGATCGATGGAATCAATGGAACCATTGAAATTGGCCGTGGTCAGTAGATTACTATTAATGTTGGCCGCGTCTAAAAAACAGCAAAACAAAAAAGGTCACTATTTTTAACGTTTTTTAAAGTTCATTGCTTGCAGCGTAAGAAAATTAATATAGTAAACGTAGCAATTGTCAATGACATCGCAAATTAAAATTAAAAAACATTAAAATTTCATGTTAATTTCATGGTCGTGTTTGTGTAAATGAGTTATTCCTCCTAGAAGTTACGACATATATACATGAATTAAAATTAATTTTCCTGACCTAAATTTTATAAATTTGCCATACAAGGACAACTTTGTCAGACAATACTGTCCGTTGAAAATTCGACAGTAAAACTTTTGCGCCAACTTTTCGTTTCGAATCCCAATTTTTCAACCATAAATGTATATAGACAAATTGGTTTCAAAGTTATTTTCATTATAGCGGGGGTGCGCTGTAGTGAATAGATAAACTGTTTATTAAAATTTGAGTAAAATAATTTACGAACCAAAACTGAGCGGTTTACTGCGTTTTTGTCTAAGTATAATATATGGTCCACACAAAGCCAGAGTAACTAATTAAAAAATCGTCAATAAAAAATCGGTGAAAAAAATCCAAAACTATACCAGAGGATTCCTGCTGCTGATTAGCATCGCTGTGTTGAATAGCAAAGCTAGCCGAGGACGGAGCTAAATTATTCAGATCACTCTGGCTGCCGGAGTTATTATCCTCATTATTATTATTCGGAGATCTGAGACTGAGATTCGGGGATGCAAATAATTCGGACCGACCATTCGTCCGCAACAAGCCAGGGTGCTCGACAGCAAAGGGATCGATTTTCGACGGATCCGGAATGACTCGGGACGAATTCGGGACCTCTAGGGTGTCAATCAGACCGGGGGTTTGATTGGTAGAGGCCCTAGAGGGGCGGTAGCCCGCATAGGGGCCAGGGATAGACTTGGGCGTCAGGCCGTATAGGGCCTCCTCGCCTGCGTGTCTGATTTCCTTCCGCAGATTTTTCAGTTTTTTCTGTATCTCCGGCAACGTTCGCGGGCGATTTGGATAGTGCCGATTGAAGTTCTCCATGATTCCGGTACTTTTCCGATGGGCCGAGAGGCAGGAGGACCAGCGCATCATTTCGCGACGCAAAAACATCGACTCTTCGGGCGTGAAATTGGCCGATCTGTGGCGTCGGTTTGTGGCAATTTCGATGGCAAAGGCGGTCGGATCCAGGGACGATCCCGCTTGTCCGTAAGTGCCCGCTTGCCCGGAGCCCGCTTGTCCGTAACCATTGCCCATTCCGCCCGGCGCACCCGGATTCATCACTAAAAAAATTATAAATTAAAAAAAATCAAAAAATTAATAAACTCTTTGATATTCTTATTTTTTATTTATTTAAGATTAGAAGCATGTTTATTTTAATAGTTAAGACTGAAAACAAGTTCATTTTCCGTAATAACCATTGCCCATTCCACCCGGATTCATCACTAAAAAATTATAACTTTGAAAAAAGGAAAAAATTAATAAGCTGTTTGATATTTTTTTATTAGCAGGACAAAAAGCATGTTTATTTTTATTTTTAGGACTGAAAACAAGTTTAGTTTCCGTAAGTCCGTAACCATTGCCAATTCTACCCGGCGAAATCACTAGAGAAAGTTGACGAATAGATGAAAAAATTCAAAAATCAATTATGTGGACTAAGGACGATGTATCTTTATTTTTTATGACTGGAAAATGTTTATTCTTCAATTATAAACCGTAGTTGGGAATATATTTTAATTTTCCTTCATTTACAAAGAAAAATGCGGCAGAACTACAAATCTATAAACTACAAAGTAAATTGAACAAGCACGTTTTGCGAGTAAGGTTAAACTTAATTTGGATAGATTCCGTTGCGACGTTCTTGCTGTGCTGAGGATATTCTTCGAATATAAAACGCGGCACTTAATTTTTTTAAAGCCAACATACAATTTAAATAAACTTGTCAACGTCAGTTTTTAGCTTAGCCGATTGTCACCAGTAACAGCCAAAAAATCTCCAGCAGAAAAACATTTATAGAGCTTCCGTTTTGCTTAATCTCGATACCACCATAAGTTTTGCTTAATCTTGATACCTCCATAAGAGGTCATGATCAAGCGTGATCACTGTGAGCAGTGTTTAAGTTCAAATTGGCACTATATTGCTAAACCGTACACAATAGCCATCTTAATATTTATTAAAACATGTGAAAACTTATGTAGGATGTTGCCGAACGAGCTACAGCACAAATTTTACAGCAACTAAATTACATAATCGCGAGAGTCAGCCGGGGCTATGGGCAACCGTCACGCTGTCTCAGCGAACGGAGTCAGTACTGTGCAGTGTACTCCATGGTTCCCATGTCCTTTACAATTACAAAATTTTTCTTCACCCTAATAACAACTACAAACCCCCACATTTAAATACTTTCTCACAAAAAATTCAGTCACAAAGCACAAACTCACACACCACCCACCCCACACCACCAAATTACCACAAACAAAATTTCAATATAACCCCAAAAGCAGATTTATGCCAGTCACTGGCATAAAGAATGCATTTACAATGAATTTTCCAATCATGTTTAATAAAGTTTTCAAACAAAAAATTAAAGCTTACTTTTTAACTAAATTTAAAAATGTTTATATACCAATGAAAATATCAGATTTTGCGTGCGCAAAAAAAAAGATTCAGCAGTGCGCAAAAAAACGGCAAAATGACAATAGGTTTCACCCAAATTTTACTTTGTTTATAAAGGTATGGGCAACCAAAAGTGAGCAGCCCTCCAACGAAAAAATACCACACTTTTGAAACTGAATCTTACACGAGACTACTTTGAGCTTACAAAACTACCCTCACTAGTACTGCATTTCCTCAAAAAATCCAAACCTATGTAGTAGGTTAGCACTGGGCTAGGTTAGGTCTAACACAAGCGTGAAGGGAGACAGGGCCACACACGCGTCAACTGAACACGGGTTTCTGCAGGACAAATTGATTATAAACAGACTTAGGCTCTTGTGCGAAATTAGATTACGGGGATTAGATTAACTCTTCGCTTCAAATTCATGGCTGCCGGCCATTGCGGAAAGAAATTTACTTAGCAATATTGAAAGGAGGTTTACATTATATAAGGCTGGTGCTGCATATTTTTTCCGTGTGTGGGGAGCCATGGCTTTAAGTTATGAACACAGATATACATATCGGGAGGGGGGGCAAACCCACAAAAATTGAGATTTCGGGATAAGCCCCCTTTTTGGTGCTGAAAAACAGCAAACCTGCGCAGATGTTAACAGTTTTTTCAAAAATAACTAATCCGCATTTTTTAGACTATTTTAAAATTTTCCATGGTTTTTTCCCAGGCGAATATCTAGCAGAACAAAAAAGTTTAACCGCCAACTTGAATCACAACACCCTCACTTAAATTTTAATTTATTTTAAAAACTATTTTCTAACTTATTCTGCTAATTGTGACTTGAATTAAACCCAAACTTACTTTAACGTTTTTAAACGAAAACTGATAGAACTTTCTCACCTAATTGTCCACCTGTGCATATATTATATAAGTATTAGTTTTCTTTCACTTTTTACTTACCTTGTTGCATGTTTTTTAATGTTTTATTCAACACAGCTAGATGCTCCATACTGTATCCTCTTTTTGCCAATGTTCTGACTTAGTTAAGTCAAAACAGCTAAGTCACGCTAAAGTCTAAGGGCCAATTCCTAAATGCACGATATTTTATTCACTAGTAAGGCAAAAAATCTAAAAATAGATTGTTTTAATCTAAGAACCACCTAAGTTTCAGTCTAAGCATATAACCGCAGCTAAACTTTGAGAAAAAACAACCGAGAAGAAATTCGCCACAAAGTAAGTCTAAAAAATAAACTAAAGTAGTCTTCATACTAATACTAAAATAATCTAAAAAATAAAAGTCTAAAGCTAAACTGACTGAGTAACTTGTGTGTTAATTTTTAACTAAGTCAACAAAAACAGCTTACCTAACAAACGCTACTTAGAAAAAATTACCACAGTTAACATACGTATCCAACAAAATAACACGCTTTACTAAAAATCATTATTTTAAACACGCATAAATGAACACAGAGCGTTAAAGTTTACTAACAGTAACAAAAACATAGCAAAAAACGACGGTTTTCGTCATTAAGGCCGAGTATAATTTGACCGACAGAATGGCTGATTTAGAGTAGTTTTAGTCTTATTCAGCCATGCATACAGCCTGAATAAACTTGACCTTAATGGCGAGAGCAGAGCAACTATTTATACATTATTATGGCAGGATGACATCTACTACAGGTTGAAAGAGATCACCTATATAAATATAAAATAAAATCAATTTGTTTTTTTAAGTTCTGTACGAAAAATAGCAAAATGGACAAGCCGTTTTTTATTCGGTTCAATTCTTCTATTCGAAAGGTGGTAAAGATCAAACTAAAAGGTTACATTGCCCAAACTTTATTCTGATAAAACTAGTTGATAATTTTTTTTATAAATTTGCTTTAAATTCAGTTTATCAAAGGCGACCACGAAATCCAATCTCAATTTTATCAAAACATTTATCACATTCACATAAACATATTTATTTATCATATAAACAAATACCACGCTTCATTTGAATAAATCCTAAAAGTTTCATAACTTTTGCAGCACCTTCAAAACCGTATCATGCCAAGTTCCTAATATCATAACAGTGAATCCAACAGCAAACAAAAGAGAAACAAAAATTTTAGTACAATTAATAAAGCTTGACAAAATGTATACATCCGATAAAAAACAAAGCCTACAACTTGACCAAGGTGTAATACTCTAACATCTTGCTAGAACGGCCTCAGTTTCAATAATGTTTCACTCCATGGCCTTATACTTCGTCCCTGTCATTTCAACCATGAGCAATTGCACGAAACCTGTCGCCCAAATATTACAAGTAGGGATGTCGCGGATATCCGCATCCGCATCCGCGGATGATCCGCAACTTTTGACACCCCCTCCCCACCCCCCCCGCAAAAATAGCGGATTTCATTTCGCACCCCAATTCACATCACATTCTGCCCTTTTGCCTCCCCAAATCCTTCCCAAATTCTTTTCTTTCTTCTCTTTTTTTTCCTCAAAAAATTTTCCAAAACAAAAAAAGCAACAATCATAATCTCCCAAAAAAAAAAAAAACAAAAAATAGCTGGAGGGTCAAGCCAATAACCCTTGAGATGGCACATGGTTAACCAATAGCGTTTAAAACGAACCGTGACTGGCGGTGCAAGTCATAGAAGATTCAAAATAGAAATACACAGCGTTTATATAGTTAGGTTTATCTCGTTCAAGTCTCATTCTTGCTGATACATGTATTTTTAGTAATTTTTGGTGAAAAATTCATCTTATAACTTGTCTAGAGCGTATTCTAAAAAGATCCGCATCCGCATCCGCATCCGCGCGGATGTCAGGACTCGACATCCGCATCCGCATCCGCGGATGTCAAAAAAGTGACATCCGCGACATCCCTAATTACAAGCTCGTATGCGATTACGCAAAAAACAGCCGAAACGATATTATCGTCAATTCGCCACAGCAGCTGACCAAAATTTGTCCTTGTTCCTGTCCCTCATGTCCTTATGGACAAAACCAACAATTTACTGTACTTCAAAATGGCCAAAAGGCCAGAAAACAGAATCCAACTCAAAAAGCCACAGCCGGCAAAAAATAATGGATTACCACATCCCCAGTGTCAGCATAAAAATGAACGGATCGCTTATCTACAATATTACAAATCAGCCTGAGTGTTGGAAAACCAGCGACCGAGCTGATAAAAGCAGCCAGGCTTTTCAGGTCAACTCGGGTCGAGTAGAATGAGTCGAGGTCAAAGGTCACGGCCGACTGCTGGGATTCGGAATCGGCGGACCATTGGGGAATTTCCAGGCTGCGAAAATGCACCTGTGACGTCACAATGTCTGTTTCCACGCTCAGGGCCAATAGGCCGCCGTTCTGTCTACCCGAGATGGTCATGTGATTTCCCACATTGCGCATGTTTTGAAGTACCTGAAAAAAACAACAAGAGAAATAACTTAATAAAAAAGAAAAATATGAACAGTAAAGAAACTTGTAATATAATATAATTCTACTATTATTGAATTGAATAAAAGAATACCAATGTATCGAATTCATATTAGTTAGTTCAGACGCCAGCAAAATAACTAATTGCAACTGGTATTTTTCGATATTTCCTAACGCCCTGTCGTTTTGGTCCAATTTTTTTCGCACTGATCCCGGCTACACGGTCATGTGGTTGTAAGTATGAATTCAATGGTGAACCACGACAAAGGGGATAAAATCGTGGAATTGGAGGAGTCTCAAAGTTTACCCTAAAACGAACAAAAGAGGATCTTCACCAAGGGGAGGGCATACTGTATGATACATGCATGATGTGGGGATGGGGGGTCTCCAAAAAAGGTGGGCGGAGAGCCCCATTACATGCAGAGGAGGGATGGAGAAATATTTTAAAAAATATGATGCCTATTTAGGGGGGGGGGGGTTGGAAGCCGATCTGGTGGAAGTAGCAAAGTCAGGTTCTGGGGGAAGGGGCCATCCCCCACGCCCACGTACGATCTTTATCCCCAAATAACCAGCCCCCTGCCCCACAGAAAAAGTCCCGTCCAAACTAACCCTTTGCAGCGACTTCAGCGCAGGCACATAAAGGGATACTTGGAAAGGGGGGATGACCGGTTCCCGGTATTCGGACCAGAGTCGTTGTGTGAGCACATTCACGGGTACCGAATGAGTGACCAAATGGTGTCCTGTCTCCGCCAGGGAGGGGACGCGTAGGTCGATGGTGAGACAGGGCTGGCGGCCGTTACGACTAAAAGTTTAAAAATTGAAATTAAAAAACAAAAAGCATGCTCTAAAAGACTAAAAACAAGCTTTCATCTGCTGAATAGGGTGTGAATACGTTGCGGTTTAGTTAAGTTGAAAATGACTGCCTGGCATACATGGGCGTGGGGGGGTTGGGGGGGGGGGGGGTTTTTTCCCCCCCCCCCCCTCAGAAGGCATCCTCACCCCCCCCCCAGACAGGTCCGTCCCCCCCCCCAGAATGTTTTGAAGGGAGCTCACAAAGCAAAAATTAGTGGCTCACGAAGCGAAATTGGTGGCTCACGAAGCAAAAATAGCCGGAAAAGTTGCTCCGCCCCCCCCCCCTCCGGTGGCTCACCCCCCCCCTCCAGAATTCGGTAGCTGCCCACGTATGCTGGCTGGCCTTGCAAAAACTACAAATCTGACCAAAAAAATGATTATAAAACAAGTGATTTCATTACAAAAAACAAACAGCACCGTAAAACACATACAACAGCGAAAATCAAGCCATTTGGTTTCTCGTGGCTGGTAGTGGTGTGCAACAATCTTTGGTGAGACTCTAGCTTGATTCAGGCGTTCTGAATTTTATATTCGGACCGAATTGGCAAAAATAGTATTCAGTGAACTCAATCCTAAGCAAAGCTGACCAGTGGTAGATTCAGGAGCGGACGGCAAAGCGCTCCCCGACCCCGAGTGAAATTTAAGCCAAAGGACCCCTCTGGTTTTGCATGATCCGTCCAAAAATTTTTTGCTGTCAAAAATTCCACTAGAAGTTTCAAAACTTTTTTGCCCACTCCTTCCTTAGTCAGTGTACTGCAAATCAAAGTCCAAGTCAACCTGAGTCTTATTTTCATGTGACTGATGCTGTGTTGGCTAGAGGGGGATCGCAATGCCCGGTGCAGATCTTCAGCGGTGGCTTCCAGGTAGATGAAATTGGCCTCCGGACTCAGACCTTCCATACGGAAATCCTAGAAAATAAATATGAATTTTCAAAAAAAATTTAAAATAAATTTTAAAAAAACGCCTCATCAAATATAATACTCAATACGAGCTAACGGCAGCAAAAGATAATGGTAAATAGAGAAAACAGTGTGGCGACCTGAAGCAAAATGATTATAAGAAAACGGAGATTTTAAGTAAATAACTAATAAGTTACAACAACAGTATATATATATATATATATATATATATATATATATATATATATATATATATATATATATATATATATATATATATATATATTATTAGTTATTTACTTAAAATCTCCGTTTTCTTATAATCATTTTGCTGCAGGTCGCCACAATGTTTTCTCTATTTGCCATTATCTTCTTCTCTCTCTATATATATATTAGGGATGTCGCGGATATCCGCATCCGCATCCGCATCCGCGGATGATCCGCAACTTTTTTACATCCGCATCCGCATCCGCAAAAATTTTATGCGGATGTGCGGATGTTGCAGATTCTGGAGATGTCAGTAGTATAGCTTACCCATTTGACCCCCGGTTTTTTTGGGGATGGTTTAAACTGGGTTTATCCTCAATCCGGGTTTATCCTTAATCCGGGTTTATACTTAATCCGTGTTTATCCTTAATCCGTGTTTATCCTTAATCCGGGTTCATTTTTAATCCCTGTATGTTGGGGACTGAATACTAAATCGCTTTTATGTTGTGGTTGTAACTACTTAATCCCTTTTATGTTGGGGTTTGAAATACCTAATCCTTTTTATGTTGGGGACTGATTACTTAATCGCTTTTATGTTGTGGTTGTAACTACTTAATCCCTTTTATGTTGGAGTTTGAAATACCTAATCCTTTTTATGTTGGGGTTGGAATTACTTAATCCTTTTTATGTTGGGGATGGAATTACTTAATCCGATGTATGTTGGGGATGGAATTACTTAATCCCTTTTATGTTGGGGTTTGAAATACCTAATCCATTTTATGTTGCGGTTGTAATTACTTAATCCGATGTATGTTGCGGTTGTAATTACTTAATCCGATGTATGTTGGGGATGGAATTACTTAATCCGATGTATGTTGGGGATGGAATTACTTAATCCCTTTTATGTTGGGGTTTGAAATACCTAATCCATTTTATGTTGTGGTTGTAATTACTTAATCCGATGTATGTTGGGGATGAAATTACTTAGTCCTTTTTATTTTGGGGTTGGATTTTGCTTAATCCCCGTATGTTGGGGATGGAATTACTTAATCCTTTTTATGTTGGCGATGGAATTACTTAATCCGATGTATGTTGGGGATGGAATTACTTAATCCCTTTTATGTTGGGGTTTGAAATACCTAATCCATTTTATGTTGTGGTTGTAATTACTTAATCCGATGTATGTTGGGGATGAAATTACTTAGTCCTTTTTATTTTGGGGTTGGATTTTGCTTAATCCCCGTTTGTTGGGGATGGAATTACTTAATCCTTTTTATGTTGGGGACTAATCCTAGGTGTATCTTAACTTTCAGTTTGATGTTGGCAAAGTTTGAGTGTTTATAGAAGCTTAATGAAACAATTTGTGGTTATTTTGCGCTACCTATGTTTACTACACGACTGCACCGTATGTGTTTGGAAGTTGTTTATATGGGCGTATAGGGTCAGAACCAGTCATTATCGGTTTTTATGCCGACTAACTGCTTTTTTTAAATTTTGGTGGGAAAAGTTACGTATCTGGTTAAAACTAGTTTTTTATAGCTAGGTATTTTTTAATTTTGGCGAAAAAGTCACATGATAACTGGCTAAAACTGGTTACATTTAGCTAAATGTTTTTTTTAAAATTTTTTGGGAGTTATATACATATCTAGTTAAAACTGGTTTTTTGTGTAATTTTGGCAGGAAAAGTAATAAAACTGGTTTAAACTACTTTTTTGTAGCTAAGTGATTTAAATTTTGGCGCGAAAAGTAAAGTAATGATTGAAAAGTGGTAGTCTTTAGCTAAGTAATTTTGGCGGGAAAAATTATTTGATAACAGGTTAAAACTGGTTTTCGTTAGCTAGGTATTTTCAAATTTAGGCGGGAAAATTCAGTCGATAAATGGCTTAAACTGGTTTTCGTTAGCTAGGTTTTTTAAATTTAGGCGGGAACAACTAAATGTAATGCAATTGATTTATATAGGTGGTGCAATTGCGCAATAAAACCAAACAGTATTAATACATTAAGTACGATCAATGTATTTCTGTTGTGTAATGTCACTGGCTTAGCATTGCACAGAATAAAAAGGGAGTGTATGGGCTTATTTTTTCATTTGTGCGTAATCTTTTGTGAGTCAAGTCGGTTTTTAACTACGCTCTCGGATTAATGCAAGAAAAGTGGCTATAATAAAGTATATAAAACGTATATAAATGCGGCTTATTCAATACAAGCAACTGAGTTAATATAAAGGGCTAGGTACAAGTCAATATAAAGGATTCGGCACGAGTCTTTATAAAGGATTCGACATTTGTCAATATAAAGGATTCGACATTTGTCAATATAAAGGATTGGACACGAGTCAATATAAAGGATTCGGCACGAGTCATTATAAAGGATTCGGCACGAGTCAATATAAAGGATTTGGCACGAGTCAATATAAAGGATTTGGCACAGTTAATATAAATTAATTTGGTTGTGATAAGTGTGACGCAAGTCATAAAAGTTTCACAACATCAAGGACGAAAATGGATCTGCATCAAACCACCTTGGTACCCTATTCTGATTCGGATGATGATCAACCATCTACTTCTACTGTCACGGTACGGTGTTTGTTTATAATAACACAATTCTGTATAGTTTACTTATATTTTAATATAAATGTAGTACATGCATAATTAGTAT
>JASANF010009814.1:0-17639 GCA_030248245.1 Trissonchulus sp. WLG1_4
TTTTTGGAACGTTTAAAAATGCCCGGGGAGGTAGGGAACTCCCCCCTGGCAACGCCCCAACATGGCATGGACCGTTAGTCATGTAGTATATAGTCTTTGATGTTCTTTTTCAGATTCAGTCTTTGTCAGGAACGCCCAGTCGCGCCATGTCCTGTCATGATCTGAACAGTTCCATCAGCAATCCGGGCACCCCCTCGAGAATTTGCTCTCTACTGCCGGCCGATTTGATTGCGGACGATCTGGACGGGGGGGCGGGGGGTCACGCTGGGGGTGTCCGGGCCAGTCCCTTCGAAAGCCCTCTGGCCCGTCTGAGGCGCACCAATTCAGTGCCCGACAGTTTGCATCGAAAGGCAATAATGCGACGCCATTATCAGTTGCTCAAGAATGATCTAGACGGAGAGACCCCTCAGGATCCGCCCCCCTCGGCGACGAACTTTGGAGATAATCAGCCAATCAGCGGCGCCGGTGATGCAAGTGACTTTAATATGCTGCGCCAGCGATTGCCAATGGATGAATTGACTGATCGAATGAATGAATGAATGAATGAACTCTGATTGGAGTTGTGTATTAGTATCTACGCATGCACTTCTATTCATAAGCTCACTGTTTTGCTAAGGTTTGTCGTTCTTAATGTTCGTTCAGATATATGGATATTAAGCTTGTTGAGTATCTCAAACCTTTTTAATCTCTAGCCGTTTTAAACTTCAAGGTGTGGAATGACAAAAGAACAAGTTTCTAGTTTTGTTCAATTTAATCGTACACTTTTAAATTTTGATTCATAGTGTGAACAATAAAAAAGTTAAAACGTAACAGATTAAGCTAATTACAATCAGCTGCAACAGCTATTATTTTCAATGTTTGGTGTGTATTTCGTGCACTTATTTGTACATGTTTGCATCTCACTAATTCCTTTGTATCGGATTTTGTGAACATTATTTTTCTCGTGCAATTTTGCTAGTTTATATTGCTATGCCAATTTTTTGTATGTGTGCGGTTTGTTTTGTTTTTCTCATATGGGTATAATAAGTACACACTAATAGAATTTATAAAACGGTGAAAGTTAAAGCATATTTGCGCACAGACTAAGCAGCTAATTCCCAAGTTCTCGTAAACTTCGGATTAATTTTTGTCTGAAAATTATAATATTGTGTTTTTTTATGTCTTTTCGAATTTTCTAGCTGTGGAGCTTCTCTGTAGGTATATAATCGTGACGATTGTATATACATCCACATGATCAGGGGTAATAGCAAAACATGCATTTTTTCATTGCTGCTTTCATTTTTTATTCGAAGACAGAGGTTTGTATAACAGTCTAGAGAAAAAGTGTATGTAGGCTAATGCATCAATGCTTATGCCAGGGATCGAAAAAGAGAATATTATGTTAACTGTATATAGATAGTATACATGTTATTGTGTTCCGTTGCGCTTAGCTTAGTATGTGTCTTCCATGCATATAATTTTGTGCTACTATATTTTGTGACTTTTTCAAGAGAACTTCGACGATTTTGGTCACAACTCAATATACGATTGAGTATTATCCGTTTTTTCTGAAAATTAGGGACGCAAGGCTTGTCCCGACGTTTCGGGAAGTTGAACTCACATATACGCAACATTTTTTAATTTTTGCTTAAAAGCAGAAAAGGACAGTTTTTGCGATTGTTCGAGTACATTCTGCTTTTGAAGCATTTTACAGTGAGTTGAGCAGTCTGACTTTTTTGGCATTTTTTCTATATGGCACCAAGAGATCCCGAAGTCTCAAATTCTGGGAGCGTGCCCCCCCCACAGACCCCACCATGTACATCTTTATTAATTACGCAAGTGGGACTACTTGTTTATCCTGTATTTTAAAATCATACATGGTTTTTCAAGATTCACATCAAATAAATATTTCACAGCTTTGTAAAACAGGAAGTCAAGAAAAATATTTTCAAAAATGATTTATATAATTTTATATACTTATTCTCTGACTCTGACTTTTTTAAGCTGTACTGGCAGAGCCTATTGTGTGAAAGACGGCCCAATAATATATATTTTATAATAATATATAGACGTGCTGCGTACATACAGAAGAGTAGGGAGGTTTCATTGGCGATAGCCCTCACGTAGGGGCCTTATTTTCGAAATTACTCTTAGGTCAACTTAGGCTGCTTTTACCCACTTGTAAAGGTAAGGGTAAAATGGTATCCCAGACAAAGAAAATGGTTTAATGTACGATTTTATTTGCGGAGAGGATCTGGAGACAAAAGCTAAAAAGTAACTCTGATTTTTGCGGCACAATTTCGACGGGGAGGGGAAAAGCGGTTCCCACAATCTGAAAAAGTTTAATTAGTAAGCCAGTAAGGTTTTCTTATGCTCCAGCAGTTATTTTATGCCATGCTACAGCGTAGTTAGCGAACAAAATTGAGTAGTCTTTCAGCCCTAGATTATCTTGTTCTTTGTTCGAGAAAAAATTGTCCAAGAGTAGCTCAGTTATGCGTTCGGGCTGTGTTTCTTTGGTTTTTTCTCAGTGCCCAAACAATGTTCTAGCTACAGACGCTAATTTGGTCAAACGGTTGTTAGCTTTCTAGCTAGAAGAGTTTCGCTTATGCGTAGATTTTTTCTTTTATCATCAAAGCTGTCTTCTGCGTATATAGTTTCCGGACCCCCCTCGAAAATCACTATTTTAAGGCTAGATGTTAACATGTTGTTCCTTGCTACACGTGTATGTGCCGGTGCTTATGATAATATACTGTGACTTATATATGTGTATATCTGCTAACTTATATACTTAGGACTACGCTGTGAAGTTTAGCGATTAAAGGAACTTCACTGCTAGCTTCTTGGGACTATCTAGCTGATTGCTTATGTGCGCACGTATGTGATTAGAGATTAGGTAGAGGGACTAAATCTTATCTGGAGAAAAAATTCGTTACATAGTTTGGGCTGTTGGAAAAAGCTTGATGCAACAAATTGAATGTCTTAGCTAGCCTTGTGTACTTAGTCATTTGTTTTTTAGATAAATACATAAGTTTTCCAGTTGCAGTTTAAAATCTTAAGTTTTTGAGCAGAGTTCAACACTGGGGGGGGGGGGTCTTTGTCTGGTAAAAGGCAAGCAAAGTTTAAGAGCCAAGATACAAGGGCAAGTAAAATTTCTTTAATATGGGCATTTCTGTCAAACGTATGCCACGAGGGTGTATGTACCTTAATTTTTGACCAATGTTTTGAAAATTCCTAATTTTTTCATTAAAATACGGCAATTTCCGTTCAACCTGCACTTGAAGAAAAAGAATTTAAAAACATTGGTCATATTTTGGCATGATGTTTTTAATGTTGCAGTAAGCCGGTAAAGAAATTAATGTGCATGCGTTAATAGTGAGTGGGTTTATTTGCAGTGTCCCGTAAACATTTTCAGGACGGATTTTGTAGCATAACTGCTGTGCAAATTTCACTATGTTGCCTGAATGTCGTATATAAATCTGTATAGCTGCCTGTATTGCATTTTCGGGGTTCCTAATAGTTTTACTCACGAATTCACAAGCAAAGTTATCTTTATCGTAAAATCAGCATGCTCAAAATTGTTTCGTGGTTGGAACAGTAGTAACGTTCTGAGACAACCTCTGGGGGTGTGCGTTTGTCTTTGCAATTCTTGAAGTCACTTCATTGGCAAGGAAAACCATAAAAGGGGGGTCAACTAGCAAAGGTCTCATTTTAAAATACTTCTGTAGCTATAAAAGAGAAACTCATGATTGGATTGAATTCCAATTAATCTGCTGTTACGAATCCCCAGCCCGTACTTTCCATGGCTACTGGTCACTTTCCGTTCAAAGTGATCTCAAATTGTCACGGTTGTAATCTTTTATGCCATGTAATTTTTGTTGTGAATTTTGTTTGCGTTAATCCCGTTGGTGTCTTCAGCTGTTTTTGTGGCAAAGTACTCAGTTCCAGTCATACATGTATCAGGGGAGTGATGGGGGGGACGGGGGACCCCCAAAATCGAGAGTCCGGGGGGGGAGGATCCCTAAGATTCGGGCAAAATTTAGTAAAAATAGCACTTTTGCGGGAAAATTTTTCGCAAAATCTAGGGTATTTTGTGTCGATCAGGGGGGCGAGTCCCCGAAATTTGGCCGGAGAGGCCCCCCCCAAAATTTTGCCCTGATACATGTATGGTTCCAGTATTTGGAGAAAATTGAAAAATGACTTCTTAGGTATGTATTTGCTTGAAAATGAAAATTTTTGGGTTCAATGTATGCAATAATTGTGTATCGTAGTTATCTGGTGTTGGTGTATGTTCCATAGAGGATGTTTAGCTAGATGATCCCCTAATTTGGTGTGATGCATTTGATACCCATTTCCACTCAATCTGCTAAGCAAAAGCAGGTATTAGCTTTAACCTGATTTCATATTGTGGGATTAACTTGATTAAAAACTGAAATAGCTGAGTTGCCTGGTTTTTTAACGCAATTGTAAAGCTTAGCATGTTGGTAATTGCGATTGCACCAAGTTGATTGGTTAGATCGTACTTTACTACTTATTTGGGATGAAACCTAATCTGATCTATAGTTTGTGTCACTAATTCCTCTGTAAACAGTATTCTGTTCTTAGCTACAATTTGTAAATATTGGCAGCTTTGTTCTGCATTGTTGTAAGTGATTTGTATTATATTCAATAAATCATTTTACGTGTTTAATTCTATTTCTGCGTTATATTATCGGTGTGTAGAAATTGGCATATAGAAGGATGTGCATGTTTGACCACATTTATATTCTCCCGGCCTTTCGACTAGCAGCGGGTTTTTAAGTAAAATGGCGAGCATGAGACTACTATCAAGTTTGGAGTTTCAGTATCAAATAAGTTCAGCTCCAAAGAAAGTTTGGGCTTGTAAGAACGTTGGTTCGCGTTTGCAACGTTGCGTTGTGTGTTAAGATTTAAGCCATGATGTTAAGTTATTTTCAAAAATTCATCGAAAGTACCTACATTCTATGTATATACTTATAGGTTAAGTACAGTTAATGCCGTGTAGGTATATGTAATTACAATACATTGCCGATAGTTATATACTTGTCAAGTCGTAAGTTTACCATTAGTCTAGGCGTAAATTATGTCCGACATGTTACGCAGTTTGAAGCCCATATGGTAGATCCTAACTAGGTCTAATGATTTGCCAACTGAGTTGTAACTTGTGCTATTACGAAAGTAGAAATTATTCCAGTTGTGACCTAATCAGACAGAGTAAGTGGTCCTTTATGGAAAGCCAGACAATGCTTGGTCTCTATTTGTCTTGATTTGGAACCGCTGTGGGAATTTGTTAGGTTTTGAAGTGAAAGTATTACGTAATAGTACGTAGACTAGTCAATACATATCACAGATATACGGCAACGGGATCCACTTTCGGAAATATACTACGGAAATTTCACAACTGAACATCTCAAACAATTGTAAAAGCCTTCGAGCAACAGAATTCCACACATATACAGCCATACATGGGCAGCTTGCCAATTTGGGGGGGGGGGGGGTGAGCCACCGGGGGGGGGGGGGGGTGCGGAGCAACTTTTCTGCCCATTTTCTCTTCGTGAGCCACAATTTTTGCTTCGTGAGTGAGCCACAAATAAAGTCCCAGGTGCTTCATTGGTTCGTGAACGGCTTGCCAGGGGCAATTTCAAAACCAGGCTTTATTCGAAGTAATGCGGTGAGTTTTGAGTAATCGGGACCGGAGCCGAGTGATGACAGCTTAGCCCGGTAGCGCAAATTCAGAGTTTGGCGGTTAGGTTTCCATCTGGGTTCCAACTTTATATGCTTTTGTTGTCAGTAATGATATTGGTTGTTTGTCACTGGTTGTACCAAGAGCACATAATAGGGAAGAGTATGACACTCTTCCCTATCCTAGCTAATCGGCCCGGACGATGCTCCGGCCGAAATAGCGCTTTTACGCCTTGATTTCAGGGGGGGGGGGGGGAACCCCCCCCGGGAAAAATTACATGGCATGTTTTAAGGGGGGGGGGACCCCCCCCGCAAAACCGGGAAGTGTCTTGAATTCAGGGGGGGGGGGGGGGTACCCCCCCCTCGTTTCAGCAGACTGCCAGCTCGAAATCGGTGGGGTCTTGTTTTCGGGGGGGGGGACCCCCCCCCCCCCTGGTTTCAGCACACTGCCACGGTGATGTCTTGATTTCCGGGGGGGGGGGTACCCCCCTCGTTTCAGCACGTTACCAGCTCACCATAGAATTCATGCTGGCAGTGTGCTGAAACCAGGGGGGGGGGGACCCCCCCCCCCCCCCCTGAAATCAAGACACCACCGATTTCGAGCTGGCAGTCTGCTGAAACGAGGGGGGGGGTACCCCCCCCCCTGAAATCAAAACACTTCCCGGATTTGAGGGGGGGGGGGTGCCCCCCCCCTGAATTCAAGACATGTCTCTGATTCGAGGGGGGTGACCCCCCCCCCCCCTGAAATCAAGGCGTAAAAGCGCTATTTCGGCCGGAGCATCGTCCGGGCCGATTAGCTATGATAGGGAAGAATGTCATACTCTTCCCTATTATGTACTCTTGGTCGTACTATATGTAGAGTATAGATTCACGCGTTACTACCTGCGTGTTTTTGCGCGGCGGCCTCAGCGGCCGTGCATACTTGATTCAGTCAATGCACTGAAACCAGAATTGCATGTAAATCATGCTTAGTTTCAGTGCGTCGAACTGAAGGCTGCAGTGACATCTGACATACAGCAGCTGAGTGCATGTGATGTGTGTCTGTGTGCGCGCGTGTTTATTGTGCGGCTATGCGCACGCGAGCGTGTATGTGCTTGGTATATGGCTTAACATATTAAATGTAGAATGTCAACGTATCGTACTTGCCAAAGAAATAATAACAGCAAACGTCGCAGCGGCATAAACATTAATTCCTTGTGTTCGAGTCAATTTCGGCAAAAATGTTTGGACGTTAAACTTATTAATATTAACAAAAAATTGTGCTTTTTCTAAACAATGTTCCATGTTTACAGGTAATTTTACATTTTTACACCTGACTAGTCTAGAAACTGGCTTGTACAAATTACGGAATGACAAAAACCGGTTCAGGTATTCTTTATATCAGCTTCACTTCTCGTCGTCAGTCGTGTCAGCGTCAGGTCTAGTTCGCTCGAAAAATTTCGACCTGTTGCCAGTTTTATTGCACAGCCAGCTACGGTATTCACATTCTGACAGCACCGCAGTTCACTTGAACATTAATAAATGCTGGTTATTGATATTGTATTGTACTGGTTTAAAATACATATATAGGGTTTTGCCGCGCTATATTTTACCGATACGGTAAAATAATCCTGACTGTCATCGTGTCAGAAATTTATACGCTCGTCAACAAAAGTGCTTGTTTGCAGTGTTGTCTGGATTGTCAGAAAGATTGATTCGACTTGAAACATGGCTTTAGTGGGCACTGAGGTATAGGCGGATCTAGGGGGGGGGGCGGGGGGGGGGCTCGAGCCCCCCCCCATTGGGTCGAGGGCAGGGGTGGACGCGGGTCGAAATTTTCGACCCGCGACCCAACCCAACCCACGGCTCGACCGTCGTGGGTAACCCGCGACCCAACCCACGACGTAAAACCCGACCCGCGACCCACTTTGACCCACCAATCTATAACCATAACATACATTATATATACACGGGCGTGTAGCCAGGATTTTTAAAGGGGGGGTCGTACCATGTCCTTGCTGAGTTATTTAAACTCACTATTGCGGAGTCTGAGCTCAGCCCCCAGAATCCAATTATTTTTACACTTAGTGGCGAAGTGGCTTACATGACAAAATCTAAATTTGGTCGTTTAAAGTGAATAAACTAACTGTTGCGGGGGTCTAGGGGCGGCAGCCCCCCAGAAAAAATTGAGTTTTTCCTATTTTTTGGACAAATTTGGTCAACTGGAGTCGTAATCAAAAATTTTTTCAGACAGGTAAATTAAAAACAAAGGATGGGAATTTCATATCAGACAGTGTATTACACAAGCATATATAAACTTTCATGAAAGTTAACAACAAGGAATGGTAAGCCATAGAGTTTGCAGGGGTCTGGGGGCGGCAGCCCCCAGGAAAAATTTTTTTAGAATTTTTTACTTTTTAGGCCAAATTTTGTCAATCGGAGACTTATCAGAAATTTTTTTGGCAGGACTATAAAAACCAAGGGGGGACCCTTGTCGACAATTTCTTCAGGTTCCAGTTTACGCGGGTCGGAAAAATTTTTTTCGACCCGCACAGCCTGAAGTGGGTACCCGCGGGTCGACCCACGGCTCAAATTTTCCGACCCAACCCAACCCAACCCGCGGGTACCCGCGGGTACCCACGACCCGCGTCCACCCCTGGTCGAGGGGCCTATCGAGTCGGGGGCCTATCGGCCCGATGCTGCTTTGGGGCCTATTTAGGCCCTTATACCCTGCTGTGTACTAGTTAGGCCCCTCTCTCTGTTGCTTTGGGGCCTACTTAGGCCCTTATAGCCTGTTGTGGACTAAATAGGCCCCTGTCTATGCTGCTTTGGGGCCTATTTAGGCCCTTATAGCCTGTTGTGCACTAAATAGATCCCTCTCTATGCTGCTTTGGGGGCCTCTTTAGGCCCTTATAGCCTGTTGTGGACTAAACAGGCCCCTGTCTATGCTGCTTTGGGGCCTATTAAGGCCCTTATAGCCTGTTGTGGAATAAATAGGCCCCTCTCTATGCTGCTTTGGGGCCTATTTAGGCCCTTATAGCCTGCTGTGGACTAAATAGGCACCTCTCTATGTTGCTTTTGGGCCTGTTGAGGCCCTTGTATTTTGTATAGACTGCTGAGGTAGCTTCCTCTCCATGTTGCTTCGAGGACTATTTAATAGGCCCTTATAGCCGGCTGTGGAATAGGTGATCGTTTACTGTTTTGCTTGGGGGCTTACTCTGAGCCACGTCTTGATGCACTCGTTGTGCTACATTGTGAATCGTTCAGGCCTTCAGTGTCATCGCTAGGGGAGGGTGGCCGCGATGTCGCTATAGGGGCGTAACACAGGGGGAGGTTAATGACGGGAATTCTCTCTCCAGAAAGTTTTAACGACTAAAATTTTACACAAGGATCCCCCGGATCCCCCCTATTGGGTTTTATAGCCTGGCTGGAAAAAGTTTCCGATACGTTTCCAATTGATCAAAATCGGCCTAAAAGTAAAATTTTTTCTCAAACTTTGTTCTGGGGGCTGCCGCCCCCAGACCCCTGCAGCCTTATGGCTTTACTGTTCCTTGCTTTTGTCTTTCATGAAAGCATATGTGCATATTTGTGCATTGTGCACTATTTATTTGCTAATACACTGTTACGTGTATCATTTAAGCTGTTTTATTAGGGTAAAATTGACATTTTAAGTAAGTTTATGGTTCGTAGTGCTAAAAATCTTCTTACAGTTTTCAATTTGCTAGCTGGGGCACCCTCACCGCCGCGCCGGTTTTGTAATTTGAGGTGTTTTGAACTACAATTTTACGTTCAATGAAAATTCGGTCCAAAAAAATTGGTTTTTTAACGAAATGTATTAATATGTGTCGCTTTTTGCGTTATAATCGCATTTAAGTGCAGTTTAACACATATCAAAAAAATGAGCCTATTGGTCGGGGGGCCTATCGGAGTCCGAGCCCCCCCCCCATGGAAAATTTCTAGATCCGCCACTGCACTGAGGAGTGCTTACTGTTTGGCGCGTTTGGGGACTTGGTTCTGTTAGCGTAAATTATTATTATATAGTCAGGGTAAATTTTCTTCTGAGATAGAGACCGTTTACAATGTATTGGGTAAGAAAATTACGTTTAAGTAATTTTTTACATTGTTTTGTTATTTTGACTTGTTGTTTTCCCAGTAATTTCCTAAACTGGCTCTAGGATGTTTATTGCCTAAGGTGCTCCAGGGAACCTTAATTCTGTATAGCTATCTTGAGTGATCCCATGCGTGATCATGAACCGGTGAAGTCGATATAGAATTCAATCTTGAGTGAGGTGCCGGTTTGATGAAGTCTGTCGGGTCACGAAAGTGCTTTATATAAGTGCTTAACAAAAATGTCTTCTGCAAATTTTTAACCTCAGTGGTTCACGTATGTCTTGTTTTCCCCGTTAACTTTACTTTATCACAAAATTAACTTTACCTTCACTTTACAAATGGGTAAGGGTACATATGTAGCTGAACTTAACCCATGGGTGATTTTGACAATACGGCTCTTGGATTTCAAGCTTTCATCTGTACAGGACTCGTGGTTTGTAGATAGTCTAACATGGGTTTAACATAGCATTTTATTACTGTTTAATGAATTATTAAGATTTTATTTACTCGATTTACTTTTGTGAGCGTGTTTGTATGTAATGTAACGGTTGCATGATTTTTCAAATAGCAATTTGTCGTGAATTCAGTATTTCGGAAAACGGTCCAGTTGTATATCGACACACAAAATACGTGATGACTCCAAAGGTTATAGAAATCGGTAACGCAGGCAGCGCCCGACGTAGATACATTAGCAGAGCCAGTGTAGCGATCAAACCAAACAGAATACTCAGAAAACAGCTAAAAGTTGTAAAGTAATTTTCATTGGTTGTTGAAACCATCAGCAGACTGTAGAACACGAAATCGCCCAATCCAAGCTTGGGACCCCGTTTGGGGGCGGGCTTTTCATCTACACTTTTGGCTGTATGGACTTCGACATTTTGATCATCGTCTTCTGCCTGCTGAGCAGTTGTCCCGGGTTTTTCTAGCCGCAGTAGCGCTATATCTCCTTCAGGTGGCTTGGAAGCACTATTGATGGATGGTGCTTTTGATGCAGCTGACTGAAAATTTTAAAGAAACTTGATTGAATTACTTAATTCAGTTTTTAGTTTTCATTTTTAAGCGTATATAATTTATGTAAAGAAGTATCAGTCGGAATGTTATTAAATGGGATGTTCTATGTTCACAAAAGTTTGTTCCGTCGACTTTCAAAAAATGTTAGTACCGAGCCGGATATACAAACCGATATGTTGCTGTTCTAGTCTGGCTAAATTTACGGTTCGATCCTCATCATTTCGAAGTCAGGTCTTTAGTAGTTAGTCATTAATCAAGTTAAGTCTTAAGTATTAATAATGGCAAGAAGCCATAAATGCTATTATCCAGATAAATCAAATCAAGTTTTACTTTTTGTCTTAGGTATCGATAATGGTAATTACAATACATCCTACTCTGTGCAGATAAGTTAAGTCTTAAATGCAGACAAATTAACTTAAGTCTTAAGTATTGATAATAATAATAACAAGACATCCTACTCTAGACGGTTTTCGCTGTGCAGCTTCTTGCCTCAGGCTTGTGCTTGCATCTTGGCTGTCGTCCGCTGCTAATATGCCAAGCAGAATATACCATAGGATTGTCGTAGAATAGATTAATGCTGGGGGTATTTCTGCTTGTTTTGCGCGTGTCTGAAAATAGTTATTAAAAATATATTATGCTATTTATGAAGACAGTATTTTAAGAATTAATTAATTTCAACAGTGATATATGGTGGCATGAGTACATAACGGGAATGTACTCTTGATGGTGGCAATAATAGAATTGAAGTCGCAGTGTGGAAGATTAAAGGCCTACTTTTTGGTCATAAGATGTGAGTTGTGACTATCTTATATTCAGAGTTATATATGCCAAATTTTCATTAAAGAAACGAAAACTTTGTTTCAGTATATACTCTTGGTATTAAGATGTATTTTGGTAAAGTGCAAAACTTTATTTTTGACTTTTTTATTGACTATTTCTGTACTAGTGAGAATCCTCTCTTAGTGCTAAATGTTATTTGTTTGTTATTTGATAATTGAGACTAACTTTTAACCTCAGCTAAGCCACAGCTAAGCTCAATCTGTACTAATATTCATTGGTGCAGTTAATTATACATATTTAAGGATTTTATTAAGTGGCAGCTAAAACGATTTAAGCTAATCGTCAGTTAGCTATGCAACTCTATATAGGTCGCTGATTGTTTCATATTTTTATCTACTGAGAACTTAGCCTGTTCGGAAGTTTCGGAAACTGCCCCCAGGTTACAAGACCTATAGCTTTTATAGTTTTTTAGCCTGCCAGTCACCCACCACTTTAATGAGCATCCTGAGCGGGCCGCAGGGTGTGAGAACTGCAATTAGGTCCCAAATCACAAAAAGACCCATCAAAATCCAAGGAAACCAGTCCAAAATGAACATGGACATATGCAAGCTAATGGTAACGCTGAGGCAAATCTGATAAGCTTGTTGGAGCCGCAGGGGCCCACGGTAAAAAAGAACTACCATACCGGTAACTGCATAGTTCCAGAGTCCAATTATGGTCGATAGAAAATCGGTTACAATATTGTACGCTCGACAAACGAGCGATAAAATGTTCAGTAAGATTCCAGTGAGCAATAAGGTCACGCTAAAACCGATAAACACTCGAATACAGTTCACACAACCGTGCTTGAATAGGCACACTATAAGAAACGTTACCGATGGTACCATTATACAGAGGGCTACCAGAGTTATCACCATACTGTAGTTGCGGACGAATTCTTCAACCTGAAATAAAATAAGTTTTGGGACTGGAAATTTTTTTCGTGACTAGCTCAAATTGAGGTCCTAATAAAGAGATTGTAAAACTTCTGATCCTAAAGTAGGTAATTAAGTAAAAGTTTTTTAAGACAGTTAGCACGTGTGTAATTTTTAACCGAGAGAAAATGATAAGCTAATAATAATATTAATGATAATGATGATAATGGTAATGATAAGCAGTTTGTCCAACGAGACAGTTTCATGCTTATAATCATGTTTCTACTGATGTTATTTCCTATGATGTGTGTAATTTTAAGTAAAATCAAGCTTAAACAAAATTACTACCAATTTACCTCACTGAGCGGTTTATGTTGCCCTCTGTTGGGATCATAGCGATCCAGAAATTCTCTGTTTTTGTGTAGAGGGCTGGAAACACTAGATGGTCTTGGTGCTTTAATAATCATCAGTCTTAGCACAACAGCAAGCCCCATGCAAATCGTAAGGGGGACCAAAAGGGAGGGGACCGCTTCTATCCCATATTTGGGGCCCTCCAGTGGTGGTTTTTGGTCCTTGGTTTCTTTAGTTTCTTTGGCTTGTTTAGTCTTTCGATTTCCCATTTGAGTTACTGTCACTGAATTGACTTATATTGTATCAGCAGTTATCTTGTAGTCAATCCATAGTGTGGTCAGCATACGCGATAACAGTAATCTAAGCCGAACTGTCAGTCTTTATAGTAAGCAGTTTATTTTGTCAAGTTAATATTTCGTTTTCATGTGCCGAAGTGTCACTGGTGAATATTTGAGTGGTTAGAAGAATTTATAAGTGAAAGAAAACTAAACGAGAACACAATTGTTGGGAAACATTACAAAAAATGAGCTGAAAAATCAATTGTTTACGTTTTATGTCAATACGAGTTGAGGCTAACGAACCTATTGGTGGCTTTGCTTAACTGTCACTGGGAATTTTGCACATCTCGAGTCAGTGGCGTAGCCTGAAAAAAATTTCGGGGGGGGGAATGACTTTTCGATTTTTTAAATATGTTAAAATGCACTTAATTGCCATTTTAACGCAAAAAACGACTTTTTTTTTTTTTTTTTTTTTTTTTTTTTTTTTTTTTTTTTTTTTTTTTATATATATATATATATATATATATATATATATATATATATATATATATATATATATATATATATATATATATATATATATATATATATATATATATATATATATATATATATATATATATATATATATATATATATATATATGTATATATATTGTTTCGGAAAAAATTTTGGGGGGGGATTCCCCCATTCCCCCTTCCCCTCCCACGCTACGCCCCTGTCCCCGAGTAATAAATGCCAAATCTGGGGCTATAAAACTTGCCTATAGCTTATTCTAGTCAACTGGTGCTGACAGTTTTTTCAGGAATAGCATATCTTTGTATCTAGTTGTCCATTTTTTAGTTTTACTTGCAAAGAATGAAGCAACGAACCATGCTTCACTTAGAGATACGCAATTTTGATTTTTTTTATTTGAAAAAAATAGCATTTTCTTTATGCATCATTAATATTTTTGATTGCGAGCCAGCAGTCGTCTTTGGTCAATTTTCTTTATGCATCAATATTTCCCGCTCTTGTGTCATGGATCCAGATCTTTCAGTTTATTACTAGCCTTAAACTATGTACCTATGGCAAGCGCACAGTTGCCGTTTTTACTTTCTGTACGGTACGGTGAGGTCATTTTTGAATGGAACAAAATTTATACAAACTTTCAAATTGAAGCGCTTATAACAAAAAAACGGTGTGTCCACAACCTTGACTAGATTTTGTTTACTATTAAGTACTTACTATATCGAATGGCGGTTTCGCGATCTCTTAAACGTATTTCGAACTATGTCCAAAGACTCAAGTGTCAGAAATCTGGCTAGCCTAAAAGAGTTAAGTTTTGGTATTATGTAGTTGTTTTTTCTTCGCAGCGCGAGCTTTGAGCTGAAACGATGAATCGGATTTCATACAATGCAGTTCTGTTTATTCATATTTTAGCACACCAATTGCCCACAAATAAATGAGAATCAGTATACGATTGAGACAAACAGAAAAAAGCAAAAAGACACGCAGTGAAGAAAAAAAGACACGGTCAGAAGTAACATGCTGTGTTTCGATCCCTAATCCAATCCAATTCTTGTGTTGCTGACACCTACACCTGTTTGGGTAACAAAAGCTTCGTCTCAAGTTGGACGAACCTTCGTCCTTTGTAGGTAACGAAAGTTTGTAACCAGTAACGAATTGGAAATTTTTTTGCAATGTACTATTGTATTTGTCACGTAACCAGAGTTCCATTTTTCGAAATAAACGTTATCCGTTGAAAGTATTTTCGGTTGTTTGTAATACCAAGAGTACATAATAGGAAGAGTGTGACACTCGTTCTAGTAACGTAGCTCCGAGGCATAATATGAATAGGCATATTATGTACTCTTAATCTAATAATTATTCTAATAAATCTGATTCAGTTAATATAATTTATGAAAAGCCCCTTAGAAATATCGACTATGTTCATGTTGTATCCGCAGGATTATTATGCATCAACAAATCCGAGCTATCGTAATTGTGAATGCTAAGATCTGCTAGGGCTATTCTTGGTATGGTTGAGAGCTGGCTGGTTGTAACTTTTTTACAGAAACTGTAGTAGCCAATCAGAACGAGGCTGAGCCAGAAATGGGTGTATGCGATTAAATTAGCCACGTTCAAAGGCGATTATGGGCTGATAGATCGGTTTTTCTAACGCATAAAGTAGCAGTTCAGAGACGCGAATCGGGTCCTTGTGAAATCATATAAATCACCATTAGAAGGGCTAACATTGTGGTAAGCTGGCGACCGCGTTGTCCCGCGGGGTCGTTCTTAGGGCAACCTGTGAGCTGCAACGCACATGCGGCGATGATCAGAAGTACGACAGTCACTAAAACCCAGAAAAAATTACAAAATCCACAGTATTCAATGTGACAAAAAGACGCATTGAACTGGAGCTAGGAGCACAGAAACAGAACTCAGTTATAGTCCACAAAATTTCGGGTCTATTATGATTTCGACTGGTTAGCTGGTAAACAGACCAAACTATAGACACAGCCCAAACAGCGAGTAAAGAAAGCGTGCAGCCTAAACTGCCGATTTTATAGTACGCGCCCGTTGTAACGGATTTGTAATGACGCCACGCAAATACCAGAAGGGTAAGGCCAGTAGCTATCACGGCAACGTGAAACGCGTATGCAGAGAGAATACAAGAACTGTATTTGGCGTAAGATCCCGTAAAGTGGTAAAACCCAACGCGTAAAGGCGCAACAACTACAGCGCAAACTAGTAGCGGTGTGGCTAACGCCAAACCAATGTAGCAGCGGTACATGTCTGTGGCAAACTTAAAACTACTGCGTTTTAAGCCTACATAAATCCAAGCTTGACGCTTATTGACTATCAGAGAACTGGTCAAAATATGCAGTGCGTAGGCCATATGCCCCTGTTTAGTGGCCGTGAAATATGTTCCGTGGGTCCATAATATGCCAGATTGTCAAAAATATTGAATTTGATTAAATTCGATTGGTTAAGCAATGATGGATCAAACAGCCAATTAGAATCTGCCTCTTCCATAAAACTTTGAGCGTGTTTTTATACTTTTCACTTGCACTTTTAGCTGTTTTTTCGGCGATATTCAGTTGTGCCACTATAGTTTGCATTTGAGTCATAAAGGTTGAACGAAAGTTGCGGGATTGGCTTGGACTTCCTTATCCAGCAAAGTAGTTTTCATGTGATCTTTGGCTTCTAGAATTCGAATCATGGAGCGTCAGTTTGAAAGTCGTTAACAAGGGATAAGTCTTTTTTTAGTTTCGCGTAAATTTCTTGGCCGAGACTTTTCAGGATTTCCGTGGCCGACATGAGGTTTCCTTTGGCAACACCGATTTTCTCAGCTGTTAATCCGAGCAAGTTTTTTACTTGTCTATTCTACGTATTGTAGTTTTTTTATGCCCGACTCGGGATTCTGGTATGGGCCGGTGCCGTTCTGAGACCTTGATCCGCCAGTAGAAATACCGATTCAGTTTGGTGCAACTGAAGAGCGGCTTTAGCGGAATTAGTCTGGGACTTCTTGGAGCAGAGTTTGATTTGTTCTTACATCTTTGATTGAGCTGGGCTTTTCAAAGATTTTGGAATTGGTGGCGTTTTCTGATTTTGTTTTTGCAGAGACAAATTTTACAATTTGGCTTTCAGTGGGCGGTATGGTGGTGACAAATAAGCAAAAGAGGCCACAAAGAAGCATTTTATCTGAAAGTAAATAAACACTGCTCATTTTCAGAATATGAAAAATATGAAAAAAAGTTTGGATATGAAAAAACAGAACAAGAAAAAAGATATGGAAACCTCAGATACGACGTATAAAGCTGTTTATCTTGAACGTTGAAGAATTTTCGACTTGGGTGACTCTTTTGGATTTACTTTTAGGGTTATTTATACTTACAGCCGTGTGTCTGTTAAATAGCTGGAATCACAAAATGTTATGCTACTCTTGATTTTCTTCCTCGCGCTACTGGTGGCGTCGGAGTGATTATACTGAAATTTTTGGCCGAGTGGAACAGCACTTGATGGTTCTTAGGTAAGTATCAAATGATGATCGTTAGTGTCGGGGTGGCACGTACCGAATGTGTAATCTTAGTCTGAGCTTTATCGTAAACTTTTTTATCGCAAATTTTGAAAAACTTGGAACGGCGAAATTATTCGGTTTGTGATTACAAAAATTTGAAAGTCTTTAGAAAAATGTAAACCTCAACTTATTGTTGTTAGCTCCGTTAATTCCCGACTTCAGAATGAAGAGGTGGAATAACATGAAATATGTATTCAATATCTTATAGAGGTTGTATCTCTTAACATTACATATTGAACCCATATTTTAATTTGTGTTGTTTGTGTTCTCTTTTTGGATAATTACCTTGCTTCTAGAACGTGTTCATTTATAACAAAAAGTGTCTAGAAATTTGCTTACAAAAACCATACATTAATACTTAGACAACTCTCAATTAGGCCTAAAAAATGAGAATTTAGCAAAAAAACAGGAAATTTTTAGGTGTAATTAACTGAGTGCGAGAAAAAGCTAGAAACACATGCATTAAGGCCTATTCAC
>JASANF010009815.1:0-14686 GCA_030248245.1 Trissonchulus sp. WLG1_4
TTTCACCGTGAAAACACATTTTTATAGGTTTTCGCATGCGCTGAGTTCATTTTTAGCACTTTCCATGCGAAAAAATGTTGATTTATACCTCTTTGACAAATGCAATTTTTGTCGAAAATCATCGTTTTTCGACATATTAGGGCTAATCGTCGAAAATTATTTTTGACAGTTGTATATATATTATGCTGTTATAAATAAACGGGCAAGTTTTTGCAGTAGGGATTGACAAAATGGCATATCCATTATTTTAGGAAAAAATAAAAATTGTTGCTGAAATAGCTTTTTTACTGCAAATTTTATTTCAAAATTTTAAAAAAGCGCTAGCTTCTGGGGGCTGCCACCCACAGACCCCCGCGATCATTCTACTATCTTGGCCAAGTGTGGCTTGAAATTAAGTTTTCTTATTTCAAAATTTTAAAAATCGCTAGCTTCTTCTGGGGGCTGCCGCCCCCAGACCCCCGCGATTTGTCTACTTTCTTGGCCAATGGCCATGTGTGGCTTGAAATTAAGTTTTCAATGCAAATTTTATTTCAAAAGTTTAAAAAAAGCGCTAGCTTCTGGGGGCTGCCGCCCCCAGACCTAGACCGTATTATATTATATATCTCTGCCCCCCCCCCCCCTCAGCAAAATCCTGGCTACGCTACTGATCAGGCTGATTGAAGCTTTACAGCGCAAGTAAGGTTTAGTACAAATTCCGGGCTATAGCTGCAAAATTTTTCAAAATATGAAGCTAGTTGGGGTTTTTTAGTGCGGTAACGTTATTTCTGATGCTTCTTAGCATGTTTTTCTTGAATTTAGGCCTCAGGCTTAGGCTTAGGCTTAGTGCTTAGGCTGAGGCTTAGTGCTTAGTGGAATCATGAATAAAGCTGCACTTTTGAACTGAAATTGGCTGTCAGCGCCAGCGTGATGCTGAGCAGCAGAGACGTTTTGAATTCGTATTTATGGTATTCTTCTAGGGATGTCGCGGATGTGACTTTTTTGACATCCGCGGATGCGGATGCGGATGCGGATGTTGACTTCTGACATCCGCGCGGATGCGGATGCGGATGCGGATCTTTTTAGAATACGTTCTAAACAAATTATGAGCCGAATTTTTGAAAAAATTTTCACCAAAAAATACATATTATATATACTAGAAATAGCAAGTATGAATGCAAGAATGCGAGTACTAACGAATGAGACTTAGATAAAACAGTTGTGCATTCATTATACATATCATAATCTTCTAAGCCATGCGCCGCCATCAACAGTTTGTTTAAAACGCTATTGGTTAACTCTATGCCAACTCAAAGGCTATCGGCGTGACCCTCTGGCAACTTGATGCTTTTGGTTTAGGTTGGTGTATAATCACTAAACGTACTCTGTCAATTCTATATATTCTTATTCTAGGGATCTTTATATATATATATATATATATATATATATATAACATATTCTTATATACATGAAGTATGTAATTCCAATAAAAAATGGGTAATGCGGCCGCCCTCCCCCCGTGATATACCGGTTTGGGAGAGCGGTTTATTAACGGAAAAACACAAAAACCGTATACAGCTCTAGCTTTTTGGATTCTGGGAAGAGTTTTTGAACTTTTGAAAGTTAGTTCTTGAAAATTCACGACTGTCTCAACTCTCGGCCTGGCTCGGCAAAATTGCCGAGCCAAAGGCAATTTGCCGAGCCGAGCCGGTCGGCTCGGCAGCCGAGCCGAGCCGAGCCAGCGGTCTATCCCTAATATTGTTTTGACTTTGACAATATATACTTATTGCTTTACAAGTTTGTAGACTAGTCTCTCTCAAACATGCAAAACTTAGTTCGAATATGCCAGCTATATCAAATATTTGTGAAGCCTACTTTAGAAAAGAGCGAATTGCAACCAACAATGAGGTGAAAAAGCTTAAAGTAAAGTTTCATCCACCGTTTTAAGAGCAAAAATATTGGTATATATATACATGCACAAAAATCAAAATTGTCGTCTGATTTTCTACATTTTTAGTAAATTTTGCGAATCTGCAACATCCGCACATCCGCATTAAATTTTTGCGGATGCGGATGCGGATGCGGATGTCAAAAAGTTGCGGATCATCCGCGGATGCGGATGCGGATGCGGATATCCGCGACATCCCTATATTCTTCATTATTAAAAATTGCTCCTTTTAACTAAAAATGGCTATTTTTGTCGGAAAATGTAATTAATTTATTGTCTATGCAAAAAGAAACAATACCAATTGATATGTATGTGAGCTCAGTTTAACGATGCATATTTTGCCTGGTATATAGTTTGAAAAATTAACAGTTTTTGGCATAAATGAGCAGAATATGTTGGAAACAAAGCTGAATATATTATTATAAGTTACGTTACGATGATGCAACTTCAGACTGATATCACGACTGTATTGGTGAAAATTCTCGAAAATTAGCCTCAGAAAGTCGAAAAACAATGATTTTCGACAAAATTTGAATATTTTCGAAAAGCTATAAATCCACATTTTTTTCGCTTGGAAAGTGATAAAAATGAACTCAGCGTGTCCGAAAACCTATAAAAACTTGTGTTTACATTGAAAAAAATGAGTTTGCTTTTCCCCCCCCCCCCCCGCCGAACCTGCGTCCTGCACTTTGTACTTCTTTTTCTTAAGTTTCTTTTTCAACAAAATTTTTCGGAAAAAAATTTTTTCGCCGTATTGAAAAACACCGCAGACGCCGTAGATTAGCTCGGAATTGTTTTATTTTTTAACAGATTTTGGTTTGTTTTTAGATGTGTAAAAACTTATTATCTGCAATTTTTACTGCCAAAAGTTACACACGTAACATATAAAAACCATTAAACGCCATTGAAAGCTCATTTAAGCGGGCGCTCTGAGTAACTTCCAATAATTCAAATTGCTATAATTTTTTTCCTGCCGATGCAAAATTTTTTGCTCAAGTACAGCCAAGAGACACCTGTACGTCTTTTTGCAAAGTTTGAAACTTCTGGGAGCATTTTACCAAATTTAAATTTTATGACGACATAAAAATTGAAATATTGCAAAATTTGTCTAATCAAAGAGGGGAGGGACCCTTGTGTAGGAATTCATTGGGAAAAAACTTCAGGGGGGATTTTGGCTACGCCCTTGGACTACACCATGGAGGAGAGACCATAAGGCGCATGCAGCATCGATCGACATGCCCTTCAGCAACTGGGGTTAAATGCAGTTGGGGGGGGGAAATAGTGGACATATTTTTTTGAGTAGAGCACCTTGGGAGAAGCATTTTTGCTTCAAGAACCCCTATTTCATTTTTTGTATTTTCTGAGATACGACCCCCCGAAATTTGAACCCTCAGTGAGGGACGTTTTAGCAATTTTTTCCGAAGCTCTTGTTTTTTCGGTTCTAATCGTGTCAAAATGGTGTCAGATTATTGGTTACAATTTTTTAGAATCAAAACAAAGGCTCTTTGACCCGGTTTCTACCGAAAAATTGGCCAAATTCGCCAGAAACGTCCAATTTTTGACCAAATCCAAACTTGGCCTTAAGGTGGCGCTCCTGAAATGTGGGTTTTGGCCACTATTTTAAAAACGCGCAAAAATAAACATGCCTCGTAAGAACAAAAGTTGTTCAGAAGTGAATTTCCTTTAATTTGATGCCCATATCACATGAAAAAATTTTTTAAAATTTTTGAGCTTTTTGAGCAAGAAAATTAGATTTTTTCAGAAATCGCCTTACAAGCCAATGCATTTACACGTACATATGTAATGAATTTGAAAGACTGAAAAACGCAACCAGCTGCATTTTAGCTAAACACACTTTAAAATCTTTGGTGTTTTATTGAGTGTGGTGTAATTTTTTGTGAAATAACGCAATATTTTTTGCATGAGACAGAAATATAGTGCGTGTGAATACAAACGCAAATTTTCGGCTTGCGATTTTAAAAAATTGGCTCAACGAAAAAAGTTAAAATTTGGCACATAAATGCACCTTGTCATCTTCGAGCGGTCGCAAAATTTGATTTTTGGCAAATCGATAGTATCTAAAAAATTTAGCCAAATTTATGTTTTTCAAAAATCGCGATTTTAGTGTTTTTCGATATATGAATCATATTCATCAAAAATGACATTTTGCGACCGCTCGATCACGTTAAGGCGACTAAAATGAGCTATTGATTGTGCAACAGCTAGTTAGTTGTGAAGAGAAATCGCAAGCCGAAATTCCACTCACGTTTGGTCTACAGTGAATGCTAATTTGTATCAATCAACTTCATTTTTTGTATTTAGGCATACTTTTACACCAGCTTGCCATTTTGTATCTAAAATTGACCCCAAACTGCCGTTTTTTGAAAAGTCACATTTCAGGAGCGCCACCTTAATTTAGGCTTGGGCTTAGGCTTAGGCTTAGGGCTTAGGCTTAGGATGGGGCTTAAGCTTAGGCTTAGTATCAGGCTTAGGCTTAGACTTAGGTTCAGGCTTATGCTTAGGCTCAGGCTTAGGCAATAAAAAATCGAAATTTTCAGAAAAAATCCTGCCAGCTTAGCCTAGAGAATCCTGCCAACTAAGCCTAGACGATGCCTTAAAACATCATAACGCACTCAAAACTATCCAAAAACAAAGATTACATCCATTTTTGGCTTCGAACTTTGGCCTACGTTCACTTCCAAAAACACTGAAAATGCAATTTTCAAAGGGTCATAGCTCAGAAAATCCAAATTTGTGGATAGGGGTTCTATTACAAAAATTGCTTCCCTCAAGGTGCTCTACTCCAAAAAATAGGTCCACTATTTCCCCCCCCCCAACTGCACTTGATCCAGAAACTGGATGTCCTTTTAGTCTATGTAAACAAACTAAACAAATAAGTTGATAATTGTGACGAAAAAATCTAATGTGGATAGGTTTTTAAAACGTAATTTTTCCGACTTTGCGACCTCACTGCAAACAGTATACTGCATCAATTTTGATGAAACTTGGCGAAAATACTTGCCTTAACATATATTTTCAAAATATATAAAGAACAATGTCTTATCTTTTTTTACAAATGTTTTACAGTTACGCAAAATCGACTGCTTTCGCGACACTACCCCCTTAAGGGGGCGCTCCGGGAATCGGGGGTTACATCAACAAGCAGCAGTTTCATGCAAATTTTTTCAGTAATTTTTAGCTGTTAACAGTCAGTACTTACACTAAGTTTGTCCCTGCCGCGTAAAATTGTCGAATACTTAATAGTATTTTTCAAAAATGTTTAGAAATCTCAATTTCACGAATGCTCTCCCCTGCCCAGAGCTGTACATACATCAGCACATGGACACCTTCATTCATTTATTTATATAGGTTTTGAATTCCGAGATTATGTCAAAAATGAAATTTTGCGACGTGAATATGCATGTATCATTGGCAATCATTGACATCGATCACTCGATTTTTTAGTATTACTTCATTCATTAGTTAATAATTAATTTCATTAGTAATAATTATTCCACAAAACTATTTAATTTATTGTTGATTTTATGCTAGACGTCATGTCGCCCCTTTTTTGACTGACATTTAAGCCAGAAATTTATGTTTTGGATTAGTTATTGGAAATGTTTTGTTAAAAAAATGACAACACCGCAACACCACATTAAAATTATGGCCAAGGGGGCATCATAAACTTAAAACTTCAGAATCTTACCTCATTTATTACTAAACATAAAAATTGCATTTGCAGCAATATATACATAACTTATACAGTAATAAAATTAAAATTAATAAAATTGTACTACGGTTTTTATCTAACTGTAAGCAACTTTTAATAATAAGCCCCCGACAAACAAAAACTTGAACACACAAATCATGCAAACTGCTTCGTGGCCAGCTTATGTCAAAAAGCAGTATAAAGACCTGCCGCCGCTGAGGCGGCGGCAGGAAAAATTGGCAAAAAAATTGGCAAATGTCAAACTTTACTATACGTATATGTACTATGGCACAAATGAACACTGGAGGCAATATTTCAAATCACGTGATCATGTCACGTGACTCCCAGAGCACCAAACGTGAGTGAATTTTCGGCAAACAATAACTCTGCTTATACTTTGCGTATAGTCACACTTTATATACCAAAATGTAGCTTATGTGCTTCTCTAGTTGAACATTATTTTGGTTTTCAACATTTATGTTAGGTTTGGTTAAAAATGTCATTATGTGTTTTCGAAGTCGAACTCTTAGCAATAAAATTCATATAAAAAAATTTCTAAGCTTTATTTTAAAAAACTAAAATATTGTTCAACTGCGCAAAGCCTAAGGCTATAATTGTGCAAAATTTCAAAATTTTGTAGAAAAATATATTACCAGCATTTTATAATCGAATGCCGAAAAATCGGTTTTGTATTCACACTGCCTTTATTTGAGTCTGCTGCTTCTCAAAATGGTTTCTTGTGCAATTTTTTTGCACAGAACGCAATAAAATTGTTTTAATTTTTCATTACGACTAATAAAATCTACGTATCGTCTGTTTGCAAAACATCAAAAAGCGTTGATGCACTGGCTTACTTGCTGAATTTGTGTAAAAGTCGAATAAAATCAGTAAATTGCCCACTTTTTTCCAAATTTTTTGCTATGGAGATATGCACGTCAAAACATCAGAAATAGTATTTTGGGCAACTTTTCTTCAAGAATGATAGGTCATTTTGGCTGTTTTTAAAGAATACTGCCCAAATCCTTGATTCCCGGAGCGCTTCCTCACAGGAAAAAATCTGATTACAAAAATATTACAAAAAAATTACAAATTTATTACAAACAATATGTAATAAATTTGTAATTTTTATGTCACATTTTTGTAATTTCACTGTGCAAGTTTGTAATTTTTTTGTAACTTTTTTGTCATTTTTTGTAATAATTTTGTAATTTTTTTGTAACTTTTATGTAATTTTTTTGTAATTCGAGTGCAAGTTTGTAATTTTTTTGTAACTTTTTTGTAATTTGCAGTTGAAAACATATACAAAATTTTTTGTAACTTTTTTGTAATTTTTTTGTAACTTTTTTGTAACTTTTTTGTAAGTTTTTTCCCAGTTGACGATTTTGAATTTTAACGATCAGTATATCTACAAACTGGCCAAATTTTATATAAAAAACCAGTTTTTGATAAAAAATACAAAAATGTTTTTGTAACTTTTTTGTAATTTTTTTGTAACTTTTTTGTGACTTTTTTGTAACTTTTTTGTAATTTTTTTGTAACTTTTTTGTAAGTTATTCCCACTTGACGATTTTGAAAATTTACGATCAATATATCTACAAATCGACCAATTTTAATTCATATAAAAAGATAACCCAGATTTACTAGAAAATATATACATATACATATATACGCTGGGGGAGCGAAGGCTCGGAATACTGGCGTTACAGACGGGTTTTTTTTCTAGCTATACACAGACGGGTTTCTGTGTCATGCTTACTGGAGCCCGTCCAACGACTGGGGTACTCCCCGCAAGCCAACTGGCCTTGGCGCAAGCGACATTTAGCTCAGCGGAACCCATGTGTTGATGCAAAGACGTTAACTGTCAATGTATGAACAAAAAAATAACGCACCTGTCACCTGTGCAAATGCTTATAAAGATTGTTTTGTAAGCGATACAACACTTGTTAGAGAGCAGTCTGCAACCGCACTACGGAAGGATAACTAAAAGCAAAGAGCATATATATATATATATATATATTCTGCCCTTTATATATACATATTAGCAAAACACAGCCGAGCGACAAAATAGATGAACTCATTGACGCTTGTCACTATATATATATATATATATATATATATATATATATATATATATATATATATATATATATATATATATATATATATATATATATATATATATATATATATATATATATATATATATATAATATATATATATATAATAACCCCTATATATACTGCTAAGAAAAAGAAAAAAGAAAAAAAAAAAGTAAAAAAAGAAAAAGAAACTGCTTAGTAGTCAGCCCATTTATAGCTTTGCTCACGCCTTTGTATCGCTTTGCTAACAGCATGCCAATCAAAAATAAAAGATGAACAGCGTGTGGGGAAAAACACAGTCCCCCTTATGGCAAACGCTGTACGATACAAAAAGCCAATGTTGAAACGGACACTCAAAACGCTCCTTCTTCTGACAAAGCTAACTCTGATCTACCAAATGAAGCAGAGAAGTTCCTCGCCACTCTGTCTATCTCTGACTCTACCCGTTCAATCCTTCGAAATGAAGGATTTGACAGCATGGTCAAACTGAATCGCTTGAATGAAAATGTTTTGCGCGCGCTTAGCATTCGCTATGCTGACATTCTGGAAATAATTGAAATGTTGCAAGACCCTAATAAAAATATTTCAAAAAAATGCCACTGGAATTTCTGATCCAATTCACGCGCTACTGAACACCGATGCAAACTCTGATGTGGACGATGACGTAGATTCTACCCAGCCTCCAAACAATCAAATTTTTGATGTGCTATCTGACCCACGTCTTCATCTGCAACACACTCAAAAGAAAAGTAAAGCTGCCATTTATTGTAAAATTACTGACTTTCTTGGTAGTGTGTACGAAGATGACGTTAACTTAACTCTTGCTAACCAAGATGGGCAAATCGTTCTTAAGCCAGGCACTAGAAAACCTAAGCTCGAGTCAATAACCACTGCGCAATGGTTAGCCGCCAACGCTCGAATTTGCGATTATTTAATACAAAATAAATTTATTAACCCTTCTGAAATTTCCTATTACCTAGCTTATACAGTGAAAATTAGTGAACTTGCGCAGCGTTTTGACTGGAGTTCTGTTTTGCAATTCGATGACGAATACCGTCGACTGCAATCGCTGTATCATTTCCAGTGGGGCCGTTATTGTCCCCATCTACACACTGTTTATTTGCGTACTAAGCGAAACTCAAGTGTGCAGTCAACGTTTTCTCGTCAGCATCGTTTTCGTGGAACTCCTATCTGTGGTGAATTTCAAACATCACAGGGTTGTAGACGCGGCTCAGCGTGCCGATATGCTCACGTATGTCAAGTTTGCTATGGGGAGCATAGTGCAAGGTCCCACTCAGACAATAACAGTCCACGAAATGTCCCAAACGGCAACACTCCAGGTCGTGCCTGAGCACTGACCTGGTTCGACAGGCTTGGCTTGAGGAACTCGATGCTTCTGATTTTGATTATAACTTTATAATAAACGGTGTAACTAATGGTTTTCTGATTACAAATAATTTCGACTTCAAGCCAGCCTTCTGTCGCAACTATTCTTCTGCACTTGAAGATCGTACTCGTTCAATAATGGAATCACAAATAAACACCGAATTGTCTAACAATCGCTACGAAATTGTACAAACAAAACCAGTTTATTGTTTCTGCCTTGGGCGCCATCATAAAACCAAATGGAAAAGTCAGACCCATTTATGATTGCAGTCGCCCAATAAAGCTTTCTCTTAACAGATATGCTACACCACCAAAATTCAGTCTCCCTACGGTAACAGACTTTATACGCTGTATTAAACCAAACTGGTATATGGCAAAGGTTGACCTAGAGTGCGCTTACCGGTCAGTCGGAATCGACCCGCGCTGCTTCGCAGCAACAGGTCTCAACTGGAAATTTAAAGGTTCAAATCAAAGTTCATTTCTAGTAGCCAAAAGATTGCCTTTTGGTGCGGCCCTTTCCCCTAACATATTTCAAAGGCTAACTAATGCCGTTTGTCGTATAATGCACAAAAAAGGTTTTAAAGTATGCTTGAGCTATTTAGACGATTTCGTTATTGCGGCCAAAACTAAAAGCGATTGTGATTTAGCTCTTACAGCCTTACTGAAACTGCTAAGAAAACTAGGTTTTTCGATTGGTTACTCTAAACTTGAAATGCCTAGCCAGTGCATTACTTTCTTGGGTATAATCATAAACTCGGTCGCTTGCACTTTAGCTATGCGTCAAAATAAATTACAAGAAACAAAAGATTTGGTTTGCGGCTGTCTTTCACAAAAAAGATTATCAAAACGAGTACTAGAACGACTTATTGGCAAACTCAGTTGGACAGCGTCAATATTTGCTGCCGGAAGAGCTTTTCTCCGCAGTCTTATTTCAGCTAATGCTTCGCTCAAGCACCCCGCTCATCGCTGTCGTATTTCAAATGAGCTTACCGAAGCGTAGCCACATCTGTACGGTGAACAATATGTAAATGAACCAAGAAGACCGCAAAAAACAAAAGGATCCCAGCTGGCATGTGTGATGCTTCGGTAAGCTCGATTCAAATTAGACAGGTTATGGTAGTGGTGCTTGAGCGAAGCATTAGCTGAAATAAACTGCGTAGAAAAGCTCTTCCGGCAGCAAATATTTACGTGGTGCGTGTCCAACTCAAATTGCCAATAAGTCGTTCTAGTACTGAGTTTGATAATCTTTTTTGCTAAAGACAGCCGCAAACCAAATCTTTTGTTTCTTGTAATTTATTTTGACGCCTAGCTAACGTGCAAGCGACCGAGTTTATGATTATACCCAAGAAAGTAATGCACTGGCTAGGCATTTCAAGTTTAGAGTAACCAATCGAAAAACCTAGTTTTCTTAGCAGTTTCAGTAAGGCTGTAAGAGCCAAATCACAATCGCTTTTAGTTTTGGCCGCAATAACGAAATCGTCTAAATAGCTCAAGCATACTTTAAAACCTTTTTGTGCATTATACGACAAACGGCATTAGTTAGCCTTTGAAATATGTTAGGGGAAAGGGCCGCACCAAAAGGCAATCTTTTGGCTACTAGAAATGAACTTTGATTTGAACCTTTAAATTTCCAGTTGAGACCTGTTGCTGCGAAGCAGCGCGGGTCGATTCTGACTGACCGGTAAGCGCACTCTAGGTCAACCTTTGCCATATACCAGTTTGGTTTAATACAGCGTATAAAGTCTGTTACCGTAGGGAGACTGAATTTTGGTGGTGTAGCATATCTGTTAAGAGAAAGCTTTATTGGGCGACTGCAATCATAAATGGGTCTGACTTTTCCATTTGGTTTTATGATGGCGCCCAAGGCAGAAACAATAAACTGGTTTTGTTTGTACAATTTCGTAGCGATTGTTAGACAATTCGGTGTTTATTTGTGATTCCATTATTGAACGAGTACGATCTTCAAGTGCAGAAGAATAGTTGCGACAGAAGGCTGGCTTGAAGTCGAAATTATTTGTAATCAGAAAACCATTAGTTACACCGTTTATTATAAAGTTATAATCAAAATCAGAAGCATCGAGTTCCTCAAGCCAAGCCTGTCGAACCAGGTCAGTGCTCAGGCACGACCTGGAGTGTTGCCGTTTGGGACATTTCGTGGACTGTTATTGTCTGAGTGGGACCTTGCACTATGCTCCCCATAGCAAACTTGACATACGTGAGCATATCGGCACGCTGAGCCGCGTCTACAACCCTGTGATGTTCTGAAGTTCACCAGAGATAGGAGTCCCACGTAAAACGATGCTGACGAGAAAACGTTGACTGCACACTTGAGTTTCGCTTAGTACGCAAATAAACAGTGTGTAGATGGGGACAATAACGGCCCCACTGGAAATGATACAGCGATTGCAGTCGACAGTAGTCGTCATCGAATTGCAAAACAGAACTCCAGTCAAAACGCTGCGCAAGTTCACTAATTTTCACTGTATAAGCTAGGTAATAGGAAATTTCAGAAGGGTTAATAAATTTATTTTGTATTAAATAATCGCAAATTCAAGCGTTGGCGGCTGACCATTGCGCAGTGGTTATTGACTCGAGCTTAGGTTTTCTAGTGCCTGGCTTAAGAACGATTTGCCCATCTTGGTTAGCAAGAGTTAAGTTAACGTCATCTTCGTACACACTACCAAGAAAGTCAGTAATTTTACAATAAATGGCAGCTTTACTTTTCTTTTGAGTGTGTTGCAGATGAAGACGTGGGTCAGATAGCATCATAGCACATCAAAAATTTGATTGTTTGGAGGCTGGGTAGAATCTACGTCATCGTCCACATCAGAGTTTGCATCGGCGTTTAGTAGCGCGTGAAGTGGATCAGAAATTGCAGTGGCATTTTTTGAAATATTTTTATTAGGGTCTTGCAACATTTCAATTATTTCCAGAATGTCAGCATAGCGAATGCTAAGCGCGCGCAAAACATTTTCATTCAAGCGATTCAGTTTGACCATGCTGTCAAATCCTTCATTTCGAAGGATTGAACGGGTAGAGTCAGAGATAGACAGAGTGGCGAGGAACTTTTCTGCTTCATTTGGTAGATCAGAGTTAGCTTTGTCAGAAGAAGGAGCGTTTTGAGTGTCCGTTTCAACATTGGCTTTTTGTATCGTACAGCGTTTGCCATAAGGGGGACTGTGTTTTTCCCCACACGCTGTGCATCTTTTATCTTTGATTGGCATGCTGTTAGCAAAGCGATACAAAGGCGTGAGCAAAGCTATAAATGGGCTGACTACTAAGCAGCAGTAACAGTACAGTAGCAGTATTTGGCTTTTGATAACTTTATTCATATTCATATTAATATCTACCTAAATATATATATATATATATATATATATATATATATATATATATATATATATATATATTGCCAAAAACTGTACAAATACAAAATATGTCTCTTTATAAAAGCATATATACAACAATTCTCTCTAATTCTACAATTCTTCACAACTGAAAAAAAAAAAAAAAAAAAAAATATATATATATATATATATATATATATTTATATATATATATATATATATATATATATATATATATATATATATATATATATATATATATATATATATATATATATATATATATATGCTCTTTGCTTTTAGTTATCCTTCCGTAGTGCGGTTGCAGACTGCTCTCTAACAAGTGTTGTATCGCTTACAATCTTTATAAGCATTTGCACAGGTGACAGGTGCGTTATTTTTTTGTTCATACATTGACAGTTAACGTCTTTGCATCAACACATGGGTTCCGCTGAGCTAAATGTCGCTTGCGCCAAGGCCAGTTGGCTTGCGGGGAGTACCCCAGTCGTTGGACGGGCTCCAGTAAGCATGACACAGAAACCCGTCTGTGTATAGCTAGAAAAAAAACCCGTCTGTAACGCCAGTATTCCGAGCCTTCCGCTCCCCCAGCGTATATATGTATGTATATATTTTTTAGTAAATCTGGGTTATCTTTTTATATGAATTAAAATTGGTCAATTTGTAGATATATTGATCGTAAATTTTCAAAATCGTCAAGTGGGAATAACTTACAAAAAAGTTACAAAAAAATTACAAAAAAGTTACAAAAAAGTCACAAAAAAGTTACAAAAAAATTACAAAAAAGTTACAAAAACATTTTTGTATTTTTTATCAAAAACTGGTTTTTTATATAGAATTCGGCCAGTTTGTAGATATACTGATCGTTAAAATTCAAAATCGTCAACTGGGAAAAAACTTACAAAAAAGTTACAAAAAAGTTACAAAAAAATTACAAAAAAGTTACAAAAAATTTTGTATATGTTTTCAACCCCTGCAAATTACAAAAAAGTTACAAAAAAATTACAAACTTGCACTCGAATTACAAAAAAGGATTACATAAAAGTTACAAAAAAGATTACAAAATTATTACAAAAAATGACAAAAAGTACAATAAAAATGACAAATAAAAAGTTACAAAAAAAAAAATTACAAAATACCCATACCTTGTTTGTAATACATTTGTAATTTCTTTTGAATATTTTTTCCTGTGAGGGACAGGACAAAATCAGAAACGCAGTAAAAATTATTGCTATTAGCTCAGTGACACCAACTTCCTAAAAAATTACAAAAATATTACAAAAAAATTACAAATTTATTACAAACAATATGTAATAAATTTGTAATTTTTATGTCACATTTTTGTAATTTCACTGTGCAAGTTTGTAATTTTTTTGTAACTTTTTTGTCATTTTTTGTAATAATTTTGTAATTTTTTTGTAACTTTTATGTAATTTTTTTGTAATTCGAGTGCAAGTTTGTAATTTTTTTGTAACTTTTTTGTAATTTGCAGTTGAAAACATATACAAAATTTTTTGTAACTTTTTTGTAATTTTTTTGTAACTTTTTTGTAACTTTTTTGTAAGTTTTTTCCCAGTTGACGATTTTGAATTTTAACGATCAGTATATCTACAAACTGGCCGAATTCTATATAAAAAACCAGTTTTTGATAAAAAATACAAAAATGTTTTTGTAACTTTTTTGTAATTTTTTTGTAACTTTTTTGTGACTTTTTTGTAACTTTTTTGTAATTTTTTTGTAACTTTTTTGTAAGTTATTCCCACTTGACGATTTTGAAAATTTACGATCAATATATCTACAAATTGACCAATTTTAATTCATATAAAAAGATAACCCAGATTTACTAGAAAATATATACATACATATATACGCTGGGGGAGCGGAAGGCTCGGAATACTGGCGTTACAGACGGGTTTTTTTTCTAGCTATACACAGACGGGTTTCTGTGTCATGCTTACTGGAGCCCGTCCAACGACTGGGGTACTCCCCGCAAGCCAACTGGCCTTGGCGCAAGCGACATTTAGCTCAGCGGAACCCATGTGTTGATGCAAAGACGTTAACTGTCAATGTATGAACAAAAAAATAACGCACCTGTCACCTGTGCAAATGCTTATAAAAGATTGTAAGCGATACAACACTTGTTAGAGAGCAGTCTGCAACCGCACTACGGAAGGATAACTAAAAGCAAAGAGCATATAT
>JASANF010009816.1:0-16689 GCA_030248245.1 Trissonchulus sp. WLG1_4
ATTAGTCATTTTATGATACATGCATACATTATAAAAAACAGTAGCATGATCTGTAAACAAGGGAATACTCTTTTTCACGAAAGATGTCTGTGCTACAGGTTTTTGTTATATCCAGTTCAAATCCGTAGTGTAATTGTTTGACCCCATAATGCATTCTTTATTCACATTTTATATTTTCTATAAATCCATGTTTATTTGTTAGTCACGTTGATGACTTTCATGAAGAGGCTTTCCATTGAGACAACGCTTATTAATAGTACTGGAATAATTAAATTAATAAACTCTGAATCAGACTAGCTTTTGTTGGATTTTCCTTTTTTTTCAGCCACATAATCAACCACATGGTGCGGGCCAAGCATAAGGAGGTGTCGCTGCACAAGGACGGGCTGATGGGCGAATCCACCATTCTGGAGTGCTACAACTGCTGCTGTCGCAATGTTTTCCTGCTCGGCTTCATTCCGGCCAAGGCGGACAGCGTGGTGGTGGTGCTGTGTCGGCAGCCCTGTGCTACGCAGAGCTGTCTGATGGATATGAATTGGTGGGTGCTTTTTTGAGAGAGGAGCTGGGGGGGGGCAGGGGTTAAATAGTTGGAAGCATATTACGTTAATATGGGGTAGATTCTTCTTTGGGGGGGGGGGGGGGGGGTTGAGTACCCTTGTACCGGAATCAGTCGAAAAAATATTCTTTTAGTGAAAAAAATAGGGACTTTTGAAACGTTACGCCAAAATTTGGGTAAAAATAGCCTAAATTATGAAATTGAATAGAATGCTCATATTTAGAAGCTAATTTCAAAATAAGTTTTTGCATGCCTTTTGTACCAAAATGAAAATTTTTTTTGGGGGGGGGGGGGGTGGGGGTGAAGGGCAGGGCTTACCAAACAAAGACCCCCATACCCTCCCGACCTCCCATGTTAAAATGTGTCGGTTAGAGATAGTATATGATATTGTGCTTTGCTTAATGGCAATAAACCAAATCGATGTTGTAGCAATTGCGCTACTGTAGTTGATTTGTGCATGATGGTAAAACACCGAGACAGTACCAGTCCTGTAGAACGCGTTTAAGTTGAGCCTTCTTGGTCCGATTGAATGCGCTAAACAGTTTTGTTTAAGGTCTATTAATGCCATTTTTAAAATATTTTCAAACCGATCTGTCAGTCAAATAAATAGGTCCCTGACAGAGCAATCGGCGAGAGGGGGGTGGTTCAGGTTTTGTTTTTTTTTTCAGACGACAGCTGGAATAATTTCCCAGTTTTTCTATTTTGAGTTCGTTCTGGAGCAGTTTTTTGCCCGCTGCCGGAGAATTTTTTGCGATTCATTTTTACTGAACTTGGTGAACTTTTCGGCAATCATACGGGGAGCGGTGCCACCCATGAGTGTGGTGGTGGACCACCCTACCTCCCGCATACGTGCATCTATGGTCGCTGATTGACCATTAACAAATTCGCAAAATAGACGTAAACACAGTATAGCTATGCTACTGTTAAATGGTTTAGGGACCAAAGTCAATGGAAGCCACTGAGTAAAGACCGGTCATTCTGTCCTGGCTGGTGAAAGTGCCCACAAACAGCAACAGCTGCGTGCCCGTCCGATTACAGCCCTTACAAATGAATAAACTGGAAGAGCTGTGGAAGGTAAAGGACTTCTAACCGGTCTGGATCCTGTAGATGTTGTCTATGTTGCAGCTGCAATACATAAGTTACGAACGTAAGAAACTACGCATTGTTGGTAATCTGTATTGTGTTTGTGATCCATTTTGAGGTTTTACGTCTGAGGCTTTAATTGTTCCAGGGAGATCGACTCATGAGTCCAATTTTATAAAAAAATGATAGTGATTGTATAGAAAACTGGATCCCCTTTCGCTGCTGTATGTGGCTGTTATCACGCACATTATTTTATGCCGCAGTTTTCTACGTACTGACTATTGACTTACTGGCATATTCCTACTAGCACTGTAAAATACCAGCTATATTTTCAAGATTAAAATTCCTATTGTATTGTAACCAAAGCAGTTTATGACATTCAGGAAAATCCCGAAGCTAATACTGGAAATATTAGAGAAAACGATATATACGAGGAGCCGCAACCAGTTTTGCTACGGTAAATACTAATTTTTTTATCTTTTATAACTATACATTTTGTTTAATAGCATGAGTTTCATACTTTAAATTTGTTTGTGCGATAAATATTTGAGGCTCGAATTATTGTAATTCGTAAAAGTTATGTGAAACATACATATTCAATTTGTATTTAGTTTAAATTGTATATAAATTTTAAATTTTAATTTCTTAGATACAAGGACGCCTACCAATATCGGCGTATATTCTCGCCGCTGGTGGAATTAGAGGCGGACTAAGCCATCGAATGAAAGAATCGCAGACGCAGGGAGGGAATGCGGGTGCGCTGGGATGTGGGGCTGAACAAAAAAAGACTCGCATTATTATCTCTGGCTAAACTTAATGAAGGCGGTGGGTTTAATGGTTTTTTATCACTATTTGATTTGATTTTTTATCATTATAGTTTCGATAAGGCCTACAGTCAGAACGAATCAATTGCATCAGTATTTTTTAATAAAAACTGAAGAAAAAATAACTTTAGAATACGTTTTTTATTTAGATATGCGTCTTATGCATGGTGATGAACTACGACTACGACTGCAAAACAGTGAACGACACTGGTCCGGGGTGGGACATGTCGTGAAAATTTCCAGACAGTAAGTTAACTCCGTCTGAAATGTTCTGATTGTACATCATTCCTATACAACCCTATCGTGAAATCGTAGCGGTTTTTTGTAATATTTATTATTTTAAAAATATTGCTTTTTAATGTTTTTCACTACGCTACTTTTGGATTTTTCAAGGTTACCGTCTACTCCTACTTAGTAGTACCCGCAATTTACTTGCTCACTCAGTAATCTACTTTACTAATCCAAGTTACTGACTTACCTGAAACTTGGATATTTTAAAAATTCAAGGACATATCTGGTAAAATTCTCAAGCTAATGACCGAAACGAAAGCTGAACAAAATTACAATTTGGTGCTTCATTTTAATGATTGGGTTGGCATGGGCTAGTTTTGAGCCCGGTTCATTCACTCGTCCTTGTCCATGTCCGCTTAGATCGTTTGTCGTTTTGTCCTTAAACAATTCCAAGAAATCTAACACTGTTCCACAACCAACTTTTCGCATGTGAATTAGGCTGAGGTCACTTTGCAGATCGTATACCAAAAATTAGCCGGAGCATGGTGTCGAGACATATTTTTCACACTAGCTGACTAAATGTTGTCCGTGTGCCCTTAAGGAAAGCATGAACCGGGCTTTAATGTCGCTATAATGATGGCGATGGGTTAGTTACATATTTATCACCTTCATTCTCCTTATTTCATTGATTGTTTAACACGTCCGTATTTCCTTATTTTTATATTACGGGGACGATGTTGGAATTGAGATGAAGTCTACTGCGGGTGTGCCGACTGACGTGACGTCGGTTTTGATTGTGGACGTTGTGTGCCAAAAAGCACTTCCTTTGATCGTGTGATTTTTTCCTGTAACTTGTGGCTGGAACAGTGACTTGGTGAGCTAAGCATAGACAGGAATATTATGTACTCCTTGGTGTGACTTCTTGCTAAATTTGGAGTTTGTGTTTGTGTTTTCTCTCATTGATTCAAGAAAAAACCTATTATCCGATTTTTAGCGAGTTTAGCGATTTTACCTATTATACTTGTGAGCGAGACATGTTTAACAGTAACTTTTCCTAGTAAGAGCATGTTATGTTTGGTCATTCAATAACAGTTATTGATATTGTTAACTGTAAAGTCCTTATTCTGGCCTTTTGTCCGTTAACAATATGGCTAGAAAAACTATACAGCCAAGTGAACCAAGAAGATAGTTTTCACTGAAATAAAGTAACAAACGCCCCGGAAACTTCAGTCCCAATCTGCAAAAAAAATGATAGGCTTTACAGAAGTGTTGCAAATTTTACTTGTGCTTGTTCCTATGTTTCTGCAAGGACAAGTATTAACCGGGCTTTAGCTGTTACGCTAACCATAGTGTTGTGTTCAGAATGGAAACTGCGCTTCGGACGTTTGCCGTGGATGAAAGCTCAGTGTCCCTCCTATATTTACCACAAACTGCCGGGACATGAGGTGGATGATATCTTGTTCAAAATCCAGCTGCCGAAACGATTCTCAGCGCCAGGCTTGCCCGACTTGAATCACTCGCAGGTCTACGCTGTGAAGACGGTCCTGTTAACGACCACTGTCTTTGATTCAGGTTAATTATAAGTTAGATGACGGTGGACTGCGCCAAATCGGATTAACTTAAGTCTGAGCTGGAGCTAAAGTTTAGTTACAGAAACCGATTTAGTTAAATCCCAGCTATATCGCAGCCAAACTTCAGTTTTCAAGTAAATCTTAAGCGCCAACTGGGCTATCTTCATTGGTGCAGCGGACTTCGATTAAGGCGTTAATCGTGAGCTAAATTGGTTTAATGCGAAACGTTAGTTAATCCGATTTGGTGCAGTCTGCCGGTAGAGTAAGTTGATGTGTTAAAGTTTCGTGTTAAGTAGTGTTAATGTTTCGTTAATTTAGAGTTGGTTAATTTGTTAATTAAAGTTTAGTGTTTTCCGATGTAATGTGCGTTATTCATCACGAGTTAGTAGGTCAACATAGCATCAAGAGTATTAACACTTAAGCTTAAGCATTGTGTGGAGTGTTAGTTATCTCAAGAACGCAAGTTATTTGTTTTTGACTGTTACTGGTGTTCAGGCTTGGGTGCACTTATAGTTGATCGTCTAGAGCCGAACGAACATCCAATTACACTGGTACCCTCGCAGCCCATAGGTGTACTCTGCCAGGTTCGTAGTTGCGGTGTGACTTGAACGCAATGTACAAGAGTAGGTTAACGTTCGCTCAGACCTCTGCCAGGGCTCGTTTGCTAAAAGGGGAAGGGGAAGTGGACGGACTGTAGCAAGTGGAGCTGAGAACTGAGGAGAACCGACTGATTTGTCACTTTGCGCGGTTTATAGCCGCTGTTGTTTTCTCGTTGGGGCTTCATTGGCCTAATTCTTTTAGCCAATGAGCAGACAGAACTTGAGTCGTTCGGCCAATCACAATTGTCCAGTTTTTATGCGGTTTTGAGAATTAAAGTTTTTAGTCTAAATTCAACATTGATTCTCAAGCTCGGGATTTTAAACTTTTAGCATAAACAAGTTTTTATACAATTTTATGTTCGAAGATAACTATTTCTAGAACATCTATCAAGTGTTTTCTCATAAGTAAAGTTCCGAATTATTGTTTGTGTAACGCCGTATACTGTAGTTGGGTAAGTACGGTAATTTGGTTGGCGTGGCTTACTGCAACTGTGCGCTAATTTGCTGCAGTTACAGTAAGATCTAGGCTACCGTACATACGTCAGCCTACCGTAGGTCCGTCTGGCTTTGTTTTTTTCTCTTTTTAACTTGGCTATTCAGGTCAATTTCGAAGGCATTCAGGTCACTGAAATTCTTGGCACGTTCAAGCCAATTTTCTAAGGAAGGAGGATTCCTGTTTCATATCTGGCATGACTACGAAGGGAAAAGACGCAAGCAAGCTATAATACAGATAGTCGTTCCCAAAGACTAGATATAAGTTATGGAACTAAACCACGAGGATCTCATGGCAGGTTCTTTTGGATTTGATAAGACTTTCACTAGACTGTGAAGCTAATTTTACTGTGACGGAATGTACCTAGACGTGCGTGAGTGGGTACGCACTTTCACTACTCTCTCAACTAAGAATTCTTCAAGGGAAACGATCAAAACGCCCTTGAAGCCGATTGGATTCACTGAACCCGTCGAAGTTTTGAGTGTTGGTGGCTGGTGCTGTTGGCCCTGTGCCAATCACTGCTCGAGGTAATAAGTACATCAGCGCACCTCTGTGCAGCAACAGTTTTCTACCTATGCTTCTGATATTCACACTGTTCATATCGACTACCGAGTCATACTATCGCTTTCACTGAGTAAAGCTACCCTACTACACTACTGGATTTCACGTTTTGAGGTTCCACATATTTTAATTACTGACCGCGGCCCGCAGCTCATGTCCTATAAGTACTGGAGTTGAAAGACGCCGCACTACGGCGTACCACCCCCTGCGTAATGGCTCGATTGGGTGTTTCCACTGCCAGGCTGAAGGTATCGCTAAAAGCAAGATGTGTGGATTCGTCGCCGTGGTCAACCCAGCTGTCGCTGGTGCTCCTGGGTTTACGTTGTGCTGTTGGGGAACATGTATTTTCGCCATCGTAAATGGTTAGTGGCAGTGAGCTTGTATTGCCTAGTCAATTTTTTGTGAAATCGTCTGCCCCCAGCACAGAGTCTAGTGGTGCGGGGAAAAAAACCCTATGCGTTTTGCGGGGAAGAAAACCCTAGTGCTTCGTGGCCGAACCTTACGACATAGGACCTTTTTGAGTATACAGGTGGAAAGCGCATCCCAACTTACTTACCACACCAATTTCTGTGCACCCCTGGTACGCAACCTGTTTTGGTGATGTTTCACCAAAAATTTGGCATTTCTTGGAATATTTAGGATTTAGCTGCTGCGTACCACCTGAATCCAAAGAATGGTAGACGCGGGCGGTGTTTGGCCACCGTTTCTAACGTAATAAACGCAAAAATCTATGTTTAATGCATTTAAATACTAAAAAATTGCATATTTGGGCAGACTGGTTTTGTCCAAAAAGGGGTCGATTTTTGAAGATTTATTGAGTCACGGGGGCAGAGAAACGTTTTTTAGTCCATACGCAGCCTAAGAGTGAGAACACGAGGAAATTTACTCACTGCTCAAGAACAGCCGAAAAAAGGGGTTTTTCCCGCGTTTTTCCCGCAAGTTTTTTCCACGATTCACTACTCGCAAACGGAGAGAGAATCCCTAAGGCAACAAGCGAAAGAGGCTAGCAGCCGCGAGCGAGACCATGCAACGGACGAAGAATTTCCCGCCACCACCACGCCCAAAGACAGACACTACCACGACAAAACTACCTCCAAACAACCAGGGGCCTTTGCCAAGAGAAAAAGACCACCACAAAATCGACAAGCGCAAAAGTTCCAAGAAAAGAGAAACCGCTTTTGTTGCCCGAATGAAAACCTTATTCCAAACATGCTCATCTCACACTCTCACTACCACATCATAGCACAAAATTTTTCTTTCTACTATAACGTCAACGCCTACAGTAACAGAGAACAAATTCCATTCAAAACAGTTACGAAATTGCAAAATTCGGAACCGAAAGCTACACCACACAATTCCAAAGAAACAGAAGAAAAAACAAGAACACCCAAACAAGGGATGTAAAGCATGAACGTAAAAAACTCACACCCATCATCACATCAGCGACGCAAAAAAGACTACAACAAGCCAGCTCCAAACAAGCCAAGTGCACGCAATCAAACGCAACGACAAACCGCACCAGAAGCCCAAACGTTAATCTGAACCAAGTAGATGCATGGAATCCAACGATATTAAGGATAAAGTGACTAAACTGCATGCACCGAATTTGTTCACTCTGAAACTTTCAGGGGTTCAGCACCAAGTTCCTTTCTTGTATCCCAGAGTTGAAGCAACGCGAATGGCTAGTTACTGCAACTCAGTTCGTTATTTACACCCAGATATAGCTTAGCTATTTCAGGTGCGTTTATCATGAAACCGAAACCCAAAACGAAAAAGAATTTGCCAGATGTATTTTCATGCTATGCAGTTGGTACGGTATCGATAAAGATCTAAACAAGGAGAGCAAACGTCTCCTGGTGGCACATGGCAAAGGCCGCAGGGAGGTTCGTCCACTCACTATCAGATTCGTCAGTTGCGACAGGATCGTGAGAGATACTGGACAAAGTCGCTGAGGACCGAGCAAGCGTCCTCAATGGGTAATGCAGCTCAGTATTTCGCTAACCTATGGCGGCTCAGTTCAGGATATCAGACACCAAACGGTCAGCCAGTACTTCGAAGACATCGCTGAGTAGTGGCGCGCCTTTACAGTCTGCTCACCGACCACCGCCTGTAATCCACCCTCCACTTGCCATTCCAAGGATTTTTAGAACTGTCCGATACGGACCGTCCAGCCGAGGAACCGACAGTTTGGCGACCATGTCAAGTGGAAAAGCTGCCGGAACGATGGTTTACCATATATCTGGAAAGCGCTAAGGGTGAGTTTAGCTCTCTGCACAGCCTGATTACAAAATTTGGAGGACAGAATCTTTCCTTGCCGACTGGGAATGTGCATATTTTGCCTCTGCATAAAAAAGGTGACCGCAGTCAGTTGCCATTACGGGTATTTCCTTGCTAACTCAGTGCTCAAACTACTGAACGGATTATCCTGAACCGTATTAAGCCTGCGCACATGCATTCTCCGGGAAAATCAAGCTGTTTCAGGCATGGCCGTGGTTGCATCGACCAAGTTTTCTCGCTTCGCTTATACACGTACCTGCACAATGTATGCTATATAAACAGCGGAAGAGGTTACATAGCATACGAACGCCAGTGCGGATGGCGTGCGTACTTACTGGTCGTGAAACGAGTAAATGCTGCAGCAAATCTACAAAGAGACACAGTCGGCTGACGGTACTCGTGGCGGTGCTCAAGAATACAGCGAAGCGAAAAAACTTGGTCGATGCAACCACGGCCATGCCTGAAACCAGCTTGATTTTCCCGGAGAATGCAATTGCGCAGGCTTAATGCGTTGGGTAATCCGTTCGAGTAGTTTGAGCACTGAGTTCAGCAAGGGAATACCACGGTAATTGGCACACTGACTGCGGTCACCTTTTTTATGCAGAGGCAAAATTATGGCACATTCCAGTCGGCAGGAACAGATTCTGTCCTCCAAACATAATTCAGGTGTGCAGACAGCTAATGACTCACACCTTAGCGCTTTCCAGATATCAATTGGTTGACATCAGTTCCGGCAGCTTTTCCGCTTTGACATGGTCGCCAAACTGTCGGTTACCTCGGCTAAGGACGGTTCGGTATTGGACAGTTCTAAAAATCCTTGGAATGGCAAGTTGAAGGATGGATTACCGGCGGTGGTCGGTTGAGCAGACTGTCGAAATGGCTGCGCCACTGACTCATGCGATGTTCTTCAACCGTACTGGCTGACCGTTTGGTGTGGATGATTTCACTGACACTGAAGCCGCCATAAGGTTGACGAAATGCTTGAGCTGCATTACCCATTGAGGACGCTTGGTCGCAGGTCCTCAGCCGACTTGTTCCAGTATCTCTCACGATCCTGTCGCACACTGATAGAATCTGATAGTCGAAGTGACGAACCTCCCTGCGGCCTTTGCCATGTTTGCCACCAGGAGACGTTTGCATTACTCCTTGTTTAGATCTTTATCGATCACCGTTACCAACTGCATTAGCAATGAAAATATCGATCTGGCAAATTTTTTTTGTTTTGGGTTTCGGTTTCATGAATAATTTCACTGAAATTTAAGCTAACAGCTATATCTGGGTGTAAATCAAACGAACTGATGTTTGCAGTAACTAGCCATTCGCGTTGCTTCAACTCTGGGATATCAATGAACCAGGAACTTGGTTGCTGACACCCCTGAAAGTTTTAGGAGTGAACAAATTCGGTGCATGCAGTTTAGTCACTTTATCCTTAATATCGTTTGGATTCCACATGCGATCTCTTGCTCGCAGAATTAGACCGTTTCGGTTATGCTGCATACACAGGGAACTTTAAATATACACTGAGTGCACGGTTTGATCCGTTGCGTTTGATTTCGCACAGATCAGCAACCAATCATGGCTTAGTTTGGAGCTGGCTTGCTAGTAAGTCCCATTTTTTAGCGTCGCTAGATATGTACAAAGATAGATAGGGTCGTAACGACAGTTTTATTCAACCGTTCACATGCTTCACATACACCATTAGTTTGGGGTGTTAACCTTGTTAGATATTTCATTACTGTTATCATTATGGAATATGATGTGGTGTCAAGCTTTCGGTTACCCAGAATTTTGCAAATTTCAGTAACTAGTTTTGAAATGGAACTTGTTCCTCTGTTACTAGATTGGCGTTGACGTTATACAGTAGCAAAGAAAAAACTTTACTCAGTAGTAGCTCTAGCATCAGACTCGGTAGTGAATACGAACAGTGTGAAGATCAGAGCCAATGTTACTAAGGAATAAAGGTTTTAACCATTACCGGGCAACCCAAAAGCCGGTTTCACTCTATCTATGGAAACCTTTTGCGCTTGTCCGGAAATTTTGATGGTGACGGTCTTTTCATCTCTTGCAAGCACCAAATAAGGCCCCTGATCTGGTATAGCGAGGAGCGTTTGTCCCGCACCCAAACATGAGTAGCTAGTCCTAAGTCTTTAGGGACGTATAGTGGTGCGGGGAAAAAACCCTATTTCAACTTTCGGTACCTCCTGTCGCTCCACATAAATCGGATTGATTAATATTCACGGCTATTATAACGGCCATCTTTCGCCTAACTGTTGCACTAATAAAAGGGATTCTAACTACTCACGTTTCTGAGTAATAAGCCTCGAAACCTCCGTGGAAAAAAACCCTATGCGGGAAAAAAACCCTAATGCGGGGAAAAAACCCTACCACTTTTTTCGGCTGTTCTATCGACGATAATATAAATTCAATTCCATCGTGTTCACAACTCTAGGCGCCATATGAACAAAACCATTTCTCACACCCACGACTCACAATAAATTCAAAAATCACCAAAGATTGCTCAAATATGCAATTTTTTAGTATTTAAATGCATTAAACATAGATTTTTGCGTTTATTACGTTAGAAACGGTGGCCAAACACCGCCCGCGCTCTGCTACCATTCTTGGATTACAGGGTGGAACGCAGCAGCTAAATCCTAAATATTCCAAGAAATGCCAAATTTTGGTGAAACATCACCAAAACAGGTTTAGTACGGGGTGCACAGAAATTGGTGTGGTAAGTAAGTTGGGGATGCGCTTTCCACCTGTATACTCAAAAAAGGTCCTATGTCGTAAGGTTCGGCCACGAAGCATCAGGGTTTTCTTCCCCGCAAAACGCATAGGGTTTTTTTCCCGCACCACTAGACTCTGTGCTGGGGGCAGACGATTTCACAAAAAAATTGACTAGGCAATACAAGCTCACTGCCACTAACCATTTACGATGGCGAAAATACATGTTCCCCAACAGCACAACGTAAACCCAGGAGCACCAGCGACAGCTGGGTTGACCACGACGAATCCACACATCTTGCTTTTAGCGATACCTTCAGCCTGGCAGTGGAAACACCCAATCGAGCCATTACGCAGGGGGTGGTACGCCGTAGTGCGGCGTCTTTCAACTCCCAGTACTTGTAGGACATGAGCTGCGGGCCGCGGTCAGTAATTAAAATATGTGGAACCTCAAAACGTGAAATCCAGTAGTGTAGTAGGGTAGCTTTACTCAGTGAAAGCGATAGTATGACTCGGTAGTCGATATGAACAGTGTGAATATCAGAAGCATAGGTAGAAAACTGTTGCTGCACAGAGGTGCGCTGATGTACTTATTACCTCGAGCAGTGATTGGCACAGGGCCAACAGCACCAGCCACCAACACTCAAAACTTCGACGGGTTCAGTGAATCCAATCGGCTTCAAGGGCGTTTTGATCGTTTCCCTTGAAGAATTCTTAGTTGAGAGAGTAGTGAAAGTGCGTACCCACTCACGCACGTCTAGGTACATTCCGTCACAGTAAAATTAGCTTCACAGTCTAGTGAAAGTCTTATCAAATCCAAAAGAACCTGCCATGAGATCCTCGTGGTTTAGTTCCATAACTTATATCTGAGTCTTTGGGAACGACTATCTGTATTATAGTTTGCTTGCGTCTTTTCCCTTCGTAGTCATGCCAGATATGAAACAGGAATCCTCCTTCCTTAGAAAATTGGCTTGAACGTGCCAAGAATTTCAGTGACCTGAATGCCTTCGAAATTGACCTGAATAGCCAAGTTAAAAAGAGAAAAAAACAAAGCCAGACGGACCTACGGTAGGCTGACGTATGTACGGTAGCCTAGATCTTACTGTAACTGCAGCAAATTAGCGCACAGTTGCAGTAAGCCACGAACCAAATTACCGTACTTACCCAACTACAGTATACGGCGTTACACAAACAATAATTCGGAACTTTACTTATGAGAAAACACTTGATAGATGTTCTAGAAATAGTTATCTTCGAACATAAAATTGTATAAAAACTTGTTTATGCTAAAAGTTTAAAATCCCGAGCTTGAGAATCAATGTTGAATTTAGACTAAAAACTTTAATTCTCAAAACCGCATAAAAACTGGACAATTGTGATTGGCCGAACGACTCAAGTTCTGTCTGCTCATTGGCTAAAAGAATTAGGCCAATGAAGCCCGACGAGAAAACAACAGCGGCTATAAACCGCGCAAAGTGACAAATCAGTCGGTTCTCCTCAGTTCTCAGCTCCACTTGCTACAGTCCGTCCACTTCCCCTTCCCCTTTTAGCAAACGAGCCCTGGCAGAGGTCTGAGCGAACGTTAACCTACTCTTGTACATTGCGTTCAAGTCACACCGCAACTACGAACCTGGCAGAGTACACCTATGGGCTGCGAGGGTACCAGTGTAATTGGATGTTCGTTCGGCTCTAGACGATCAACTATAAGTGCACCCAAGCCTGAACACCAGTAACAGTCAAAAACAAATAACTTGCGTTCTTGAGATAACTAACACTCCACACAATGCTTAAGCTTAAGTGTTAATACTCTTGATGCTATGTTGACCTACTAACTCGTGATGAATAACGCACATTACATCGGAAAACACTAAACTTTAATTAACAAATTAACCAACTCTAAATTAACGAAACATTAACACTACTTAACACGAAACTTTAACACATCAACTTACTCTACCGGCAGACTGCACCAAATCGGATTAACTAACGTTTCGCATTAAACCAATTTAGCTCACGATTAACGCCTTAATCGAAGTCCGCTGCACCAATGAAGATAGCCCAGTTGGCGCTTAAGATTTACTTGAAAACTGAAGTTTGGCTGCGATATAGCTGGGATTTAACTAAATCGGTTTCTGTAACTAAACTTTAGCTCCAGCTCAGACTTAAGTTAATCCGATTTGGCGCAGTCCACCGTCATCTAACTTATAATTAACCTGAATCAAAGACAGTGGTCGTTGCAGGACCGTCTTCACAGCGTAGACCTGCGAGTGATTCAAGTCGGGCAAGCCTGGCGCTGAGAATCGTTTCGGCAGCTGGATTTTGAACAAGATATCATCCACCTCATGTCCCAGCAGTTTGTGGTAAATATAGGAGGACACTGAGCTTTCATCCACGGCAAACGTCCGAAGCGCAGTTTCCATTCTGAACACAACACTATGGTTAGCGTAACAACTAAAGCCCGGTTAATACTTGTCCTTACAAACATAGGAACAAGCACAAGTAAAATTTGCAACACTTCTGTAAAGCCTATCATTTTTTTGCAATACAAACTGAAGTTTCCGGGGCGTTTGTTACTTTATTTCAGTGGAAAACTATCTTCTTGGTTCACTTGGCTGTATAGTTTTCTAGCCATATTGTTAACGGACAAAAGGCCAGAATAAGGACTTTACAGTTAACAATATCAATAACTGTTATTGAATGACCAAACATAACATGCTCTTACTAGGAAAAGTTACTGTTAAACATGTCTCGCTCACAAGTATAATAGGTAAAATCGCTAAACTCGCTAAAATCAAGTATAATAGGTTTTTGTTGAATCAATGAAGAAGAACACAGAACACCAAACTCCAATTTTAGCCAAAAGTGACACCAAGAGTACATAATAGTCCTATTATGTACTCTTAGTCACCAAGTCACTGTTCCAGCCACAAGTTAAGGAAAAATTGCGCACCGATCAAAGGAAGTGCTTTTCCACACAAAGTCCACAATGAAACCCGACGTCACGTCCGTCGGCACACCCGCAGTAGACTTCATCTCGATTCCAACATCGTCCCCGTAATCTGAAAATAAGGAAATACGGACGTGTCAAACAATCAATGAAATGGGGGGATGAAATGGGTCAATCTGTAACTAACCCATCGCCATCATTATAGCGACATTAAAGCCCGGTTCATACTTGTCCTTAAGGGCACACGGACAGGGACAACATTTAGTCAGCTAGTGTGAAAAATATTGACACAAGTGTTCCGGCTAATTTTTGGTATACGATCTGCAAAGTGACCTCAGCCTAATTCATGCGAAAAGTTGGCTTATTTGAACAGTGTTAGATTTCTTGGAATTGTTTAAGGACAAAACGACAAACGATCTCACGGACATGGACAAGGACGAGTGTGAACCGGGCTTAAAACTACATTACAACCCAATCATTAAAATGAAGCACCAAATTGTAATTTTGTTCAGCTTTCGTTTCGGTCATTAGCTTGAGAATTCCACCCACAGATGTCCTAATTATTAAAATATCCAAGTTTTAGGTAAGTCAGTAAGTTGGAGTAGTAAAGTAGTATTACTGAGTGAGCAAGTAAATTGCGGATACTACTAAGTAGAGTAAGTAACGGTAACCTTGAAAAACGCAAAAGTAGCGGAGTGAAAAACATTAAAAAGCAATATTTTTAAAATAATAAATATTACAAAAAACCGCTACGATTTCACGATAGGGTCGCACAAGAACGATGTACAATCAGAACATTTCAGACGGAGTTAACTTACTGTCTGGAATTTTCACGACATGTCCCACCCCGGACCAGTGTCGTTCACTGTTCTGCAGTCGTAGTCGTAGTTCATCACCATGCATAAGACGCATATCTAAATAAAAAACGTATTCTAAAGTTATTTTTTTCTTTTTCAGTTTTTATTAAAAAATACTGATGCAATTGATTCGTTCTGACTGAAGGCCTTATTGAAACTATAATGATAAAAAATCAAATCAAATAGTGATAAAAAACCATTAAACCCACCGCCTTCATTAAGTTTAGCCAGAGAGAAGAATGCCAGTCTTTTTTTGTTCAGCCCCACATCCCAGCGCACCCGCATTCCCTCCTGCGTCTGCGATTCTTTCATTCGACGGTCGTAGTCCGCCTCCAATTTCACCAGCGGCGAGAATATACGCTGATATTGGTAGGCGTCCTCGTATCTAAAAAATTAAAATTTAAAATTTATATACAATTTAAACTAAATACAAATTGAATATGTATGTTTCACATAACTTTTACGAATTAATAATTCAGAACCTAGATATTTATCGCACAAACAAATTTAAAGTATGAAACTCATGCTATTAAACAAAATGTATATTATAAAAGATAGAGAAATTATATTTACCTTAGCAAAACCTGTTGCGGCTCCTCGTCAACACCCGGTTTCTCTAAATCTTCCAGATTAGCTTCGGGATTTTCCTGAAATGTCATAAACTGCTTTGGTTACAATACAATAGGAATTTTAATCTTGAAAAATATAGCTGGTATTTGACAGTGCTAGTAGGAATATGCCAATAAGTCAATAGTCAGTACGTAGAAACTGCGGCATAAAATAATGTACGTGATAACAGCCACATACAGCAGCGAAAGGGGATCCAATTTTCTATAGAATCACGACTGATTTTTTTATGAAATTGGACTCATGAGTCAATCCTGCAACATCAAAACCTCAGACTGAAACCTCAAATGGATCACAAACACAATACAGATTACCAACGATGCGTAGTTTCTTACGTTCGTAACTTATGTATTGCAGCTGCAACATAGACAACATCTACAGTATCCAGACCGCTTAGAAATCCTTTACCTTCCACAGCTCTTCCAGTTTATTCATTTGTAGGGCTGTAATCTGACGGGCACGCAGCTGTTCCTGTTCTGTGGGCACTTTCACCAGCCAGGACAGAAATGACCGGTCTTGAATCAGTGGCTTCCATTGACTTTGGTCCCTAAACCATTTAACAGTAGCATAGCTATACTGTGTTTAGCTTCATTTTGCGAAATTGTTAATGGTCAATTAGGGACCATAGATGCACGTATGCGGGGGGTAGGGGGTGTCAACCACCCCACTCATGGGGGTCGGCACCGCTCCCCGTATGATTGCCGAAAAAGTTCACCAAGTTCAGTAAAAAATGAATCGCAAAAAAATTCCGGCAGCGGGCAAAAAACTGCTCCAGAACGAACTCAAAATAGAAAAACTGGGAAATTATTCCAGCTGTCGTCTGAAAAAAAAAACAAAACCTGAACCACCCCCCTCTCGCCGATTGCTCTGTCAGGGACCTATTTATTTGACTGACAGATCGGTTTGAAAATATTTTAAAAATGGCATTAATAGACCTTAAACAAAACTGTTTAGCGCATTTCCAATCGGACTAAGAAGGCTCAACTTAAACGCGTTCTACAGGACTGGTACTGTCTCGTGTTCTACTATCATGCACAAATCAACTACAGTAGCGCAATTGCTACAACATCGATTCGGTTTACTGCCATCAAGCAAAAACAATATAATATACTATTCCTAACCACAGTTTAACACGGGAGGTCGGGAGGGTATGGGGGTCCGGGTCCGGGAGACCTGCCCTTCACCCCCACCCCCCCCCCCCCCAAAAAAAATTTTCATTTTGGTACAAAGGCATGCAAAACTTATTTGAAATGAGCTTCTAAATATGAGCATTCTATTCTATTCTATAATTTAGGCTATTTTTACCCAAATTTTGGCGAAACGTTTCAAAAGTCCC
>JASANF010009818.1:0-59045 GCA_030248245.1 Trissonchulus sp. WLG1_4
TTGCCATGGTGGGACTATATCTTTTGCATCAAACATCTGCAAAAACCATTCTTGCCTTCATTTTCTCGGCAATTCCACCATGACTGCCAGAGTTTACCCGGTATCGGTTAAAGAATTGCTTTTTGGTATAAAAATATAACCGATGTAGTTCCATACTTGCCCAAATGCGACCACTGACGTTGTGGAGTCCATGCCATACGCTCTAGCTATACGAGTGACATCACCCTCTGCGGAAAACGTAACCAGAGGCTGTAGGTGGGGACTGAAGAACCATTGCCATCATTTGTCTGACTTTTTGAAAATCTTGTGTCACAAAGTAGATATACATGGGTAGAATTTCAAAAATTTCAACTTTTTTCGTACCCTTTTACCGAATTGCTGGGAATGCTAACTGGACCATCGCTATACTCGCTTCCGGTGAAATTCCCATGCAAGGGGTGCTACATTCTTTCAGACTAAAAGCTGTGAACGGGCAATTTTCGAGCCTAAATCGGAGTCTTTCTTCCATTTCGAGCCATCGTTCTACTGTATGGATTATTCGTATTTCTGTTTTGGTCGGATCAAACGGAAATTCGGAGTTCTGTCCGGACATAAGACCATTGATTGCAGTTTGCACCCTGACCTTTTCTGCATCAGTTGCAATTGTGTAATGCAGTATTGGTTGTGACTCTGGTACTTCGTGTTTTACTTGTACTGTTTGACTTTTCTCACTTTTCTTGCTACTAGTGGCAGCTTGTTTTTCCATCGTTCGTACCTATGCGCGTATTTTGCGTAATATGCTTTGAAACTATCTGCCAATGGTATAACAATGTGTGAGAGTACAAACTAGTTAAAATTAAAACACTGAACAGTCACATGCAACTTATTAATCGTGCAATTTTTCGTGCATTTGGTGTTATTAAACTGCCCTGATATGGTGAAGGGTGCTCCTGAACTTTGTCTCCGATACTCCGTTTTACTCCTCCGTCACTCCATGGCCAACTCCGAGTCTTTGAATTTACATTTAATAATATAATTTAAGATGGCATAATTAATTTCTGCAACAGTATACAAATAATTGTTAGTATTGGTGTGGATGTGTATGAGTACAAGTACAGTGCGACACACAACCCTATACTCTTTTTGTACTTTTATGTATTTAAGCCATGATTGTATTGGCTCGATTTTACTCAGACGACGCGTGATGACACAACGGTGATTTTATTGGTGATACTGACAGTACAAGCAATATGTGTGCAAACAATAAATAGTACTCATGGATTAAATTTAGAATTTCTATATCCAAAAGAAAACATTTTTAGTCACTGTCTATAATTTATTATTCCTTTTGTTTAGAAATTATACTCCCCAAATTTGTAGATAAAGGATACCAACTATGAAACAAGTTGTGCCATTTTCAAATTCAAATTTCAAATTCATTTCCTAACTCGCTCTAACTTAAATAAATTATGAAGTTATACCCCAAGTAAATTTCAACCAATACCCAATTTCTAATATATTATTAGTATAGTTAGTAGTCCTAAGGTCTATGTTAGTCTACACTGTGTGTGCTTTATCTTATGTCGTTATGGACATGGTCAAGTGTGGGGGTAATAACGGCGACCAATCTGATATCTTGTCAGCTTCTAATTTGACTGCTCTTTGCGCACATGCAATCACGAAGCCGTATCGCTGTAGAAAATCAAATCCTAGGATCAAATCCCGTGTGCAGTTCGGAATGATGGAAAATGGCCATTTGCATTCATGTCCCTCAAACTCAACAGGGAGCTCCACATCCCCTTCAAAATATATTGCTGACATATTAGCTGATGTAGCTGCCTGGACTCGAGGGGTGGTCACATATAACTGGCTATCTTTCTGCAGGCTCATAAAGAGGCGTTTTGTCACCAGTGACATTGAGGCTCCAGTGTCGATCAGTGCTGGGACTGTTTTACCCAAAATTTGCACGCTCACTATTGGAATATTAATGCTAATGATATCTTGCATGTGTGAGACTGGGCCATTTTCCACTTTCACTTGCACAATCGATTTCAGTATTTCCAGCGATTGTTCCAATTCACGGACACGATCCTTCAGTGATTGCATGCGTTTTTGCGTATGAGTTCTGTAGATTGGCGGTCGGTTTACCTTTCCCTTGGGTGTCACTACTGATTTAGTCTTTTTGTTTTTCTTTCGAGGTCGTTTGGGTTGAGTATTTGTCCCTACCTCGGTGGTATCAGTCCAGGTGTCCGTGTCAGTAGTCTGCGATTCCGAGTCACTGTAGTTATTTCGAGACTGTCCCTGTTGTTGTGTCCCGGTGTGACTCTTAGGGTTCAGAAGCAGTTTTTCGGAATCTACCATGTCCGTTTTTGACTTCAGGTTTTCAAGCACATTGCTTGTATCAGTCTCATCACAGTCGGGTGGTGTTATCAATATTATTGGTGGTGACACTGCACATGTATGAGTAACAACAGTGTGTGGGGCATGTGACACTTTAGCTTTAAACAGCATTGGGTATATTGTGTGCACCTCTGCCGTTTGACAATTAGCTACCTTCGTTGAGATTCCACGTATAGGCACGTGATGTGTGTGTTCAGGTTCACTAATTTGCTGGTCAGTATCTAAATGCATCTCCGTATCTAGCATCGCATATTTGGGGCTAGTGTGCTGCGTAACTGTCCACTCATGTGTCACCATGTTTACTTCCTGTGTATCCCCTACAGGTGTAGCCTGTTCCGTTCCTGTGTTATTGTCAGATTGTGCTGCTGTAGGTAACGGTGGTGCACTACCATAGGGTATATACTGTGGGTAGACATACTGTGGTGGGTACAGCACAGGTTGCGGCTGCCACTGCGGTGGTGCGTGCATGATAGGATTGCTATTGTGCTGTACGTAGTGAATCTGTTCACGTGCATCGTTGTTATAGCTGCGTGGGCTCATGTTGTTATTATGTGGTGCGTACTGTGTGTTATCATTGAATCGTTGTTGTGTGCTATTGTTGGGTGAATAGCTGCGGTAGTTTCGAGCATAATTTCCATAACGGTTATCACTCTGTCTCCATCTACCTAGTCTACTCATGTTGGCAGGGGGTTGGCGTCGGTTATCAAAGAAGGAGGTGCGGTTCATTCCTTGCCGTGGGCTACGGCATTCTCGAGTTAAATGCCCGCGTCTGTTGCAGTTGCTGCACCGCGGAATTTCACGTTCTTGATAACCGAAACCGCGTCTGCCGAAGTACGCACCTGGACGAGCCGGAGAGTAGCTCCGTTGTCTCTCGTTGCTAAAGTGCTCCCCACCTCGCACTTGCCGTTCATTTGTGCTATTATTTCGAATTTCCATTTTCAAGTCTTGAATGGCTTGCAATAATTTTGATTCAACACTAGGCTCGTTTTGCTGCCTTGGTGTGAAAGCTGTTCGAGAAATTGGGGGACGTGTCTGTCGATTGAATTGTGCTGGTGTGTGTTCGGGTCTGCCTCTTTGACCATTCTGGTCTGTGCTCACTGATTGGACCCATGCAGGGGACGAACAACCTATCGGGAAAAGCAGATCAAGGAGGTTCACGACCTTGGTCAAGGGAGGCGAGCCTTCGCAATATATAGGCGCAAGTACTTTTTGTACTTCTGGAATCACACCACTGAAAATTTGTTGCGCTACATTTGCGTCTCGCTCGTCTCCGTCAACCCAGATCTCCTGTGCTAGGGTTTGAAGCTCCCTCAGGTAGTCCCGTACGGGCTCACCTGCCCGCTGCCGTCGGTCCATGAACTGGCGGTGATAGTCATTTTTGGTCATTTTTCGGGCCCCGAAAACTGGTGTCAGATGTTCGACTAATGCGTGAAAATTTTGATTTGTCCCCTGGGGCAGTTTCGAGGCATAGAGACTAACTCGGCCTCCCAATTTAAAGCACAAAATTCTGCCCCAATGTTCCTCTGGGACCATGGCCATCTGCAGTCGCATGGTGAGGCTTTGAAGCCATTCTTGCAGAGTCAATTTTGTAATGTCATGGTCAAAAACAGGCAAATCCGCGACGAATTTTAGCATCCCCTGTAATTTCTGGGGGTCGTAGGCTGGGGGTTGGGGTTGTTGTGTCCCCACCGGGTTCCCACCAAAATTGCTCGGGTTTATATACCCCGGCATTGGACCAAAATTCGTAATTTTGGATGTTGAAAAGCACTGGTTTTGCTCCCCATGCAGTCCCGTATTATTCCCCAAATGGAAAATGTTTTGCGCAATCTGCGGACCCTGCTCCATTTCCAAATTTGTGGGTGTAGACGCGTATTGTGCGCGCACTGCGGGGAATTGTGACATTCGTGTCTGATTCTGCGTTGTGGGGTTCCACTGAAACTGAGGTTCTTGTTGGATGGTATGTGCTTGCTGCTGAAACCCTATATTGCATGCTGTTTCCACCTGATCGACTGCAGAAATCGGCTGAGTGTATGTATGTGTGGTGTTTGTGCGTGTGTAGAGGAACATTGGTTCAGTTGGCAGTTCAGACTGCTCATTCAATAATTTAGGTGGACAAAAATTTGGGTATTTGGGCGTACTAGCCGGAAAATTGGGAAATTTTGGCGTAGTCGCCGGCATAGAGAACTGTTGGCCATTGTGCGAGGTGGTTTGCACTGGGAGGTTTGATGCACCGAGCTGCAAGTTCGGTGTACTAGTTTCATTCTCGAACCCCATTGTTGTTACTACTAATTGTTGGCCATCAGCCAACGCATGTGTTGAACTCTGTGTGTGCTGTGTGTGTCCCTGAACCCGCGCCACTGCGCCTATTTCGGCTTGTGGATCTAGCTGTCGTGGCGTATGTAGGTGTGCGGCTGCTCCGTGGAGGGTGGCAGACTCCAGCTGTTGTGCGAGACTGGCGGCTTGTTTGGCTGCTCGCTTCAGCTCCAGCTTGCGCTTTTGCTCGCGCGTCAGTCTGCGATGGTATTCCTCGTCGGAGGAGCAATCTGCAAAAGTCACATGGCCGGCGCAAGCGCCCCGGCCTGTTAAATCCCTACCTACTGTAGCGCCTGCACTCATGCCTTCAGTATCCTGTGGCACGTTCAGGGTGACTTGGCCAATGGCCGACTGTTCGGGGTGGGGAGGGTCGACTCGGTAGGTCGACGAATCTAAATCCGTAGTTTCTGAGTTGAGTCGAACTGGTGTGCGTGGAATTCGTGCACCACCCGAGGTATTCATTGTGTGTCAGAAATTTCAAAAATTTAAGATGTATATAATGAGATACTCGAAATAGCTTATTTTCAGCTCCAAACTTTTCACCGGTTACAAGGTCAAAATATGAATTCTGCTTCAAATCAAAATAAATTCCGTAAATTTAATATATTAGCTTACAGTTGAAACCGTTTTCGGAAACTGATCAGAAAAATTCTAGCCGAAATCGCGATTTTAAGATATACTGCAAAAATGCTGAAAATCAGGCTAAATTTGTCGAAAAATGTGAACTTTTGGCCAAAAACGTAAAAATTTTGGTGAAACAAAAAATTTTTCTACGTTCGGGGTAACACTAGTGACTTATTTTCACCCTGACCCGGTGAAAATTTTGTAGCTGGAAAAAAATCGACTCTTGACCCCTTTGATTTCGAGGGTTCAAGCTCAGGCGTCACAGATATAAGATACTATAAAACTAAAAAAAAATTAGCAAAAATTTCGCAAATCAATGTCAAAAACTAACAGTAATACCTCAGGAACTACACGCTGTAGTGCTTGTTGTTGTGTGAGGGTGTGAAGGCTTGACCGGTGGATCCAGTCAATGTCGATGGCTGCGTGGAGGTTGCTGGTTGGGAGTCCGTTGTCCTTAGGGCACTGGTTTCCAGGAGTTTTTGACCGAGACCGAGAGGCTGAATCCTGGAAGGCCAGTGTATATAGTCTGAAACACTTGAAATTAACGCACAACAGAAAATTACACAATCTATATTTGTCTTATTCTAAGAGAAATTGTAAGGGAAACGTAAAAATAACTAATGAATAAGGAATTATAAACGTATCTGACAATATAGGTTGAAAACTAAAGATATATATACATAAATTTAGTATTTTCAGCAATTTCTATACAAAAGCTATTCCGGCCTATATTTCGCTGAAAATCTGGAAATTTTTCCAGAAAAATGGACTAGAGCAGGGGGGTGGGGTGTATTTGATGATAGAATAGGGGGGGTTACCAAAAATCGCAATTCGAAACGAAAATTTCAAAAATTCAAAAATTATATACGTACGTGTTGCTCAAAATAGTGTCCTCCAACAGTGTAACTTGAAGTGTTTTTCGTGAAAAATCAGACTAAAATCGGTCAAAAATTTTACGGAAAATGTCGTTTCTAGGGTTTTCACTACCGTAGATTCCGTTTCTGGCACTAGATTTTACTTTTAGTCGCTAAATTTTGCAGCAGATCCCACTTGAAAAATCACAGCTCAGGCTTAGGCTTAGGCTTAGGGGGGAGAAGAAATTCGTCTGAAGAATCAAAATTTTGGGGTCAGGAGCGGTCAAAACTTGCTCCCCTTCTTACACTCTACTCCCCTGACAAAATTCTGTAAAAATTCCGTTAAAATCTACGAAAATCAAATAACACTAAAAATATATAAAATAAACAAACTTACCGTTTTGCTTCCAATTTCGCTGAAATTTATCCCAAATTTTTTCCAAAATTACACAGGGAAACCAGTATTTGTGCTCATGAGGGGGGGGGTGTAATTCGTGCACAATTGGTTCCACTAACCGGGTTTTTAACCGGTTATAAACACAAAAATTCGGTAAATTTTAAACAAAAATTTTCGAAATTTGGGCACACGTCGAGGCGTCTTAGGTGCTCCAAAGCCTAGTTCACGGTCGCCACTTTGTTATACTGCGGCCCCCGGTCTTATGTCATCCGCATGAGCTGGCGGGCTATCTCAATATCCGTGACCGGTGCCTATCTGTGCCGGAGAGCACGCAGTGATAACAACTTGACGCTGAGAGCGTCGAAACTACAAGTCTAGAACTCGCTCAGTAGCAGGTTCGGGAGCACTCTAAGTAGTACCTATACGGGCCCTAGTAACACAAACGCAAAAACTAAATGTTAGACCAGTACACCCAAGCAACGATTAAAACAATGGCTTTATTGAAGAGCCCGGTTAGACACGAAATTTATACAGTGGAAACAATGGCGCATTAAAAGGATGTAATGACCTCAAAACAACAATAGAAATACACTGATTACGGACCCCTAACTCAGGAGTGTCGGCCGCCTAAACTCACAGTTATTCCATGCTGAAGTCCATAATTTTCCCCAATAATTTAACCCCCGACCGACTCTCGAAGTTCCCCTCAAGCCAACCGACTAGCCTGCATTACACACTTTTCTGCACTAATTCAAACTTTCTATTTTAAGCTCCAAACAAGTTTCCCCCTCCAGAATATATCCCAAAACATAATTAGAACATAATTAAACTACTTTTTAGACTGAATTTAAGTTCTTAAATTATTACCAAAATACATGTAATTTAGGCTCAGTTGCGCGCTCAGTATTATGACTACTAAACATGACTACGAACTCAATGCCGAACGGAAAGCCAAAAGGGCTAGGTCAACGAGGGTAGGGCCCTGCATTTACAACACACAAAAGCAACAATCTCGTAATACTATGCAAATGAAGTAACTGTATGTAATGCAGTCGACACCTGAAAATGTCACGTGGTCAAACCGTTCCCAAATTACAACAAAAAATTTTACTACTATGCCCATGAAGACTTTCGCTTCTTTAGTGGTTTAGTCGGTAAGGCGTTTGACTTGGACGCGGGCAGTTGCAGTTCGATTCCTACATGATAGCTTTGTATTTTCTGACTATTCGTATAGGTGTACCTGCCGAATTGACCTACCTGCCCTCACAGTGTAAATTAACACTGCTAAACTGACCTACCCGATTTAATGTTAGACCAACAGAATCTGAATATAGTATATACCTACGCCCCCTGAGGGAGGCCGAGTAGAAACGTGACGTGTGTTGTGTGCTTATGTGCATTTGAATATAAACACCTGGATAGTGCTGAGCACAAAAGCACTTTGAAAAGCACAAAACACAAAATGTTTAACATAATTTCAAAAACACAAAATTTTTATGTCTGAAAACGCAACATCTAAAGCACAAAACACAAAAGCACAAGCAAAAACACAAATTTCGGACATGAACAGAAAAACACAAAATACGAACACGAAACACGAACACATACACATACACGCTGGAGCATGAACCGGGCTTAAAGCTCACTAGGCATAGCAATATAGGCCATGACATTTCTTTACACTGTATGATGAAATGCCGCCAATTGTCTCTATGTAATTGAGGGTAGTATATATGTACAAAAAAATGAAACACTTCAGCGCTTTTCCTTATATATTTATTTAGTCATAATTGCTACCATAATAAATGTAATAAATATATAAAATAATAAATAAAGCATTTTTTAAATCTATTGTAAGAAATCGTCGAAATCGTTAACTGGGACCTTGAGATAAATTTATCAAAAGGTTCATATAACTGTAATGCAGTAACTTTTTAGGCGGCTTGGTACAGGTGCTTTTTACATAATTACATAAAAAAACCAAGTTCTCAGCTCAATTTATTATTCAACATTAGTTACAAATTCAAAGTGAGAATTGGAATTTGCTAGAATCAGGGAATTGTAGCAAAATGAGGGCAAGGTTTTCTGGGTATAGCCAGGTCATGCGTCATATCTCAATGTTTAAGAGACAGTCATTATTGTTAAGCCAGGTTCATACTTGTTATTGTCTGTGTGTAATTGTTCATAATCCAGGAGCTATGAACTTTGCGCGTAGTCTCGTAAATGATTGCAAAACCATGTATTTAAAACTCCGAATTTCACAACGTTTTACAAAGAGCATAGTAATTGTCATTTTATATCTTTTTGAGTTGTGTTAACTTCAATTCAGATAAAGTTATAATATTTTTTACCATCTTTTGTGCTTATACTTGTCAAGTCGCGCTTGAGTATACGAAAGAGATGATGCTTTTTTGTCATACTGAGCGACAGTCATGCATTTGGGCACCAAAGCTTCGTCTTAGTGGACTAAGACTAAGCATTGTCTTGTTTTAATAACAAACGATCATAGGCTAGTACCAATAATGATTTAGAAACATTTTTTTCCATGTCCTGTTATGACACAACGCTTGACCGCTCGGCAAAGTTGAGCTCCAAATGAAATGATTTGATCTGATCCGTTTGACTCAAACGTATAAAACGGAAGTCGGGTATTGCCAAGACTAGCAAGAGTACATCATAATGCCGTTATGTATTCTTGGTATTGGGCACAAAAGATTACATATATTTATTTATTACCTACAATTGTCAGTGTTTTAAGCTTTGCAACTTTTCGCTAACCATTCAAATTGAAATCGGAATGGACTTGTGTGGTAGGCTAGTTGTGGAGCTATGCTATTTTTAGCTGAAAGTTGTTAACTTGTGTCAATACAGAGTAAAAATTAGACAAAGTTTCAAGTGATTACATTTTTATATAATAAATAATTCTGACAGCGCGTTTTAATTAATGACTTGAAATAATAAAGGAGTGTTTTAGTCTGATTAAATTTTGCAGCTCCGTAAGAATTGCAAATTAGAAATTGCGCTTTGTTTTGATAAAACATCTAGAAACATAAGGCTCTAGGATGAAATTTTTATTAAATGCAAAAAAAATGAAGGCACCAAGAGTACAGCGAGCAGTCGCAAAAATCGCGCCACCTGTTTTATCTTTTTAATGCGTTGCGTTCAGCAATTTTTGGTCAGTCTGGGGTGCGCCCAGTAAAGCCTTGCAAAGGCATTCAGTCAAATTGAAGTTAAGGTCCACAACGTTTTATTTAAAGTTCAGAATATATGGTTTGACCATTGTTTAATTTTTCAATTCACGGAAAAAATAGTGGTATAATAACTTCAAACCTTTGTTAAAAATAGAAAATATTCTGGCTCTAATTTGGTCAGATTAGCCAGCACATCACTCATCTGCGCCGTCTTGGATTTTATAAAAAAGATGAAAGATTTGTCGCATTTTTTATCATTTCGCGTCAACACACTAACCCTATTTCTGGCGTGCATTTTTAGTAAAAACCTATCCATGCATCCTGTTCATAAATTTCCCACGCTTACTATACTCGTATGCCTGGTTGTGGGACTCTGCCATTGTACTTATGATTGCAAATTTGAAGAATATTTTGAACAACTGGAAAACGATAACGCCACGAGAAGTCGAAACATGCCGCACTGGTAACACATGTTTACTTTATTCTAAATGATCTGGCACTTAGCCTAATTTCCAAATTCATTCAAAATGGAATGAAATTAGGCTATTCTTATACACTAGTAAAGTTAAGGTAACGTTCATTCAGTGGGCAAAGGGTAAATAAAGTTATGAAAACATGGCTGCCGACCGGTGAAGTCACAATATTTTTAGCTGCAAAACAGGTTATGTAAAGCACATTTTTAGCAGAATCTGAAAGGCCTGATTTGCTAGAAATTCGCGTTAGTCATTGGTTGAAAATACGACTTTACCTTAATTTTACCAAATTGTAAAGATAGCGTTACTTTACCCATAGCTAAGTTTCAGAATATGGCTCTGAATAACGATTAAACTATTAAACTATTTTGGGCAAAAATTGGTAAAGCTGTGAGCTGAAACAAAGCTGAACGAAAACTGAAATCAGTTACAGATTTGGGTGTTACAGATAAATGGTGGCACAGTGAAAGGTGAAAGATTAAACCTACTTGTAACCAAAAAACATTTCTGTTGTGCGATTGACTGCATTGGCTTGATTGCAGGCATATGACCCTCTTCTCTGAGGAGACTCGCCAAGAATACGAATCCTGCGACGCCAAGTATCTGATTCCCTACGAGCCCAACGGGGGCTGGTACAATCGATACTTCAGCCGATATGTCACCTATGCCCGGCGGGACAAATTCAGCGGGTGCCAAATGCTACACTTGGGACTGCTACAGTGTCAAACTTTAGCGCATGAGTTCATGGCGAACTACCTGATCAAGGATATGGTTTCCGGCTTTATATTTCCACTGGTGGCTATTCTGAGCACCCCCGTGGCTTTAGTAACCCTGTCCAGTCCTCAATTTAAACAGGCTCCAGGGACAGGTTTTCACAAAGCTATTGTAATTCTAGATTGCCTCGGCATGCTACCCTACCTCATCACAGCTATACAACATTTCGTGCACCGCATGAACTACAAGACCTGGTTTTACAACTACATGTTCAATTTCAAGCACGACATATCCCGCTTCTTCACCACTCAAAGTACGGCTATTCTCGTCATAGCCTCCTTTCTGCGAGTAGTCGCTATCTACTCACCACTGACTTTCAAAAAACTGAACGGCACTAAGATTTTGCTGGGTTGTTGCGTGGGTAGTTTTCTGATGGCTTGCCTACTATGGCTGCCAAACATACTGTTTTCGCGCATTTATTTCGGGGCTTTTGACGAGAGCATGGGGGAGTATCGTCTGGTGTCCACTCCCTTCGTCCACACCGTCACGTATAAGCTTCTGACTTCTCTGCAGATTTTATCGCTGGTGCTGTTCGCGCTATGTCTGCTTTTCTCCAACAGCGGAGTCATCTATGGCATGCACAAAGACAGAAGTGTTGTTGCGAAGACTACCAGCAAAGATGCCAAGTCACGAAAGGCTGCCAGCACTATGAAACAAAGTCGCAACGCATCCATTCTGCTGCTGAGTGTTTGCATTCCGTGGCTTTTGTACGCCATACCCTTCATCGTTTACTTAGCTGTAGACTCCTTCAAGTTTAATGGCCAAAACTTTCGCTACTACTTGGAACCATATTTTAAAACGCTGTCATATGAGCAAATGCTGGCAGTGGCTCACATTGAACCTTTCATGATCGATTTAGGTGTAACCTGCCATGTTTTTTACATGTTTAATCACTCGTGCAACTTTTTTCTGTACTTAATATTCAATCAGAGGTTTCGACAAGCTTTTCTGGTCAAGTTTTTCTGTCGAAATCGTGTGGCTGGAGGTGCGTCAACAACGTTTGGCAAGGAGCCATCTGTTGACGATACTGTTCAAGTGACCAGAAACCCTGAAGCTTAGACCAGGCACTTATTTATGTGACCAATGTGACCAATTATTTACCAGTTAAATACCAAACAAACAGTTGAGTTTTGTGGCCATGTTAGAGTTCAGTTTATTGTTGTGCCCAGCCCTAACACTGCTTACAGAATACCAATAGCGAGCAAACGGCGATAAACGCTGGTAGTTTAGGTATCTATGTTCATTTGTTCGATCCAATATCCCCTCTTGATTTCAGGGGCATTTTTTCTAAATATCTAATGAGAGCAAGAACGTGTTTATTTATGCTATACATAAACATGAAAATATTGCTCTAGACTCAAATCTTATTAATGTGTAAGTATATATGCAGATTGATATGTCGTGTCGTGTTTCACTTGGGGCTGTTCACAAATTCGAATTAGCGGAACTAGGTAGATTAACGGAATTAACGACAAGAACTCGACAGTCATTTGAGTATCTTTTCAAAAATTTGCACGTTTATGCAATGAACACACAGGTGCAACTGTGTCAAATTTTAAAAAGGTCTCATGCTTCTGTGTTGAGTTATTCCAGTTAATCCAGTCAATCCGAATTTATGAACAGGCCCTAAACCATGCGTGTTGCCTAAACAATAATTCACGTGTTTCGTGTACATTATATTGTAATGCATTATTGTCTCGAATTCTCAATAATTCTATAGATAGACACAGTTTGCGCTTTTAGCTGGTCTCTCGTGATTTTACTTGAAAATTTAGGTTCCTTCTTTGTGCAGATCTTGCTCTTCAGATTAGGCAGTACATGCATTTAAATACTAATATAGATGTGTCTTAAGCAAAGTTATCTTCAAAGCCTACTTATCGTATTGAGAAAATTGATAACCAAGTAAAAAAAGCAAACCTACGATAACGTCCCATGTACGACAATAATTTATGGTAAATACTAAATAATGTTATTGTCTGTGTGTGTTTATCAAACAGTTTTGTAAAATATGTTTTTTGAATTGCCTATTAATAGTCATGGTATTGATTATTGGCAGTAAAGACGTATCTTATTATCATTTTGTTCGTGAGTTTTGCTAAACACTTCAGCTAAACTGATAAATTATGTGCGCTCGTCAACAGAAGTGCTTGTTTTCTGCCATGATTAGTATTCATGGATTGATTGCTGTTTTTATTATTTAATTACATGTAGTTTGTGATTGTCTTTAGTACACTGTAGGGTATTTCCTCGATTTCCGGCTAGTTTTTGGTCATTTAGAAGTCTTGAACGTGCTCTGTGCATAAATATTAACGTCATAAAACCAGGAAGAACCCTCTAAGCGCTAGGTTATACTGTGAGTTTTATGTTCATCACACCTTAACTTCATCACGGTTTACTGAAATTTACTCTTCATTGCAATGTCCGTTAACCATTAAAATTCAGTTTGTTGTTAGAACATGGGCTGAGACTCAAACAGCCTATTTCACGTGACCACTGACCACAATAAAGTATTATTTTACCGTATCGGCAAAATTACGCATCAAAATTTTTTGTCAGTACCTACTTTAGTTTTTCATTTTTAGTCGAGTCTGAGAGTCTGAAAATCTGTTCGACGATTACGTTTTACGTATGTGTAAGTACATACAATTTAAGAATTGACCGGTGATTTACACCGGATTGCACCAACAAAGAATAGCTCAAGAATAGCATATTCTCCAGGTATTCTCCTGTAATGTGCGTGTTATTCCTGAACTAGACCAGGCACAGCTGAAGAATAACCTAATAACTTTTTGAAAAAATCACCAATTTCAATATTATTAACAAATCCATGTTTATTCAGCTTATATATTATGTATTTAGCGTAAAAATAACAAAACAAAAAAATTAAAAATGGTAGCTTTTGGGTTCCGTTCGTCATCAGGTTACTGACTTGTCCCAAGTCGACGCCCCTTCGGTGAGCGGACGAGAAACAACTCTGCTCTCATGACGAAAATGTAGGCGGGGCTTGTTTCTCCTTATTCTCGAGCTCAATTGGCTGTCGGCTGGGCTGTGATTGGATAGCAGTGATGCAGCCACATTTTTATTGGCCAGCTGAAGAATAAGTTATTCTCCAGCTATTCTTGAGATTGAAGTAGGAATTCTAAAGATTAAAATTCTCGATTTTAGTTATTCTCGAGCTATTCCCTAATGGTGCAGTGGAAAGGCTGAAGAATAAAACCTCGAGAATCACTATTCTGGAATAGCTCGAGAATAAGAATAGCTCGAGAATAAGTTGGTGCAATTGGCCGTTAGAATGCTATAACATTTGATTTTTATATCATGCAACGAAACAATTCATATTCTACTTTCGAAGTTAGAAAAAAATTGCAAGAATTTTAGAGCTGATGGGAATCGAACCCCCTATCCTGTGTTTCGCAGTCACACACCTTAACCGTCAGGCCACAACTCCCTCGGATGATTCGATTGAAATCGTAGAACTAAATGTTTTGTTAAGAGCATCACGAAAGAACTGCCTTAAAAGTGATTCAAAAGAATCAATATTGCAGTGCATCGATTTTCATTTTGCCATTCTCGTTTGTTATGCACAGACACGCATACACATACACACAAACGTATACGCTGCGAGTTGCACACAAGTCACAGCTGGTCACTCCTGCAGGCTTCAGTGATGCACTTGAAACTGAGCATGATTTACATGCTTTTTCAGTTTAAGTGCATTAACTGAAATTAGTATGCACGGCCGCTGAGGCGGCCGCGCAAACAGTAATTTATGATTCTTATTCACAAATAAACTCATAACATTGGGCAGTTGCAAAAGAGTGCAGTCGCGTTGGCGACTTTGGAGTGGCGACACTTCGCATTGTTGACTACTTTTATTTGAGTTTGATACTTAAAACATGCAATAGAAAGTCGGCGCTCACCCACAGTCGCCGGCAAGGTTGAAACAAATGAGCAGGCACATTGTGCACACATATGCACTCGTAACAATAACAGAATAGCTCAATGATAGGGCTTGGGTACTGCGCTGAACGGTAAAGTGTGAAGAAAACAAATTATATTACAACAAGCCTACTCTGCGTCAAAACCTTCAGTAAATATCAAGCATTACCTTTGAAGTAAACGTTCTGCTAAAACCTGTTGTGCAGCTTTATCTATGCTAAGATTTGTTTCTTAAGGTAGCGCTTAGCAACAAAACTCATGTTTGGCGCTCAGCTCATGCAATAAATAGCAATACCACTTTAATTGTATATCAAAGAGACATCAAAAAACCTATTTACAATACAGTTCAGCACTTTAATGTTAAAGTGTCAAATTGGTTATTAGCTTAGCTCCGCGAACGAGATCAGTACCTGTTCAGATTTGGAGGTTCGATACAACTACAATAACTGGTGGTGCGATTATTTCTGGAAAAATATGGATAAGTTTCATTAATGTTCTTTTTTCGTTGTCTTAATATTAATTTATGGGCTTTTTCAGACTTCTAAGAAACTAAAACTTGTTCTTGTGGGGTACTTGTGGGGTGGTTCTTGTCACTGAGTTACTGAAGCAGCAATTTACCCGAACTAGATTAACTCAGTAAAACTAAACTAAAGTAAAACTCAGTAAATAACTCTGTTCTGTATGGTGAGATTGCGATAACTTTGAAAAAGAGCACTGAATAACATCTCTAGAATAATAAACGTATAAAATACATGACCCCCGTCAGCCCAGTAACAGTATAAAAAAGTGTAACTACAAACAATAATACAATAAGCAGTATAGAAAATTTGACGCATTCACTGAGGGTCTTATCCAAAATTGGATTTGTCGGATTGGATTTGACTTTATTTTGTCAATTACGCAGCGTCAGTTAAACGTAATTTACTGAAACTTGGCACACACCGAGATAATGTATGTAAGCCATGTAGACCGAAATTTTAACCGGCTATTTTCATTTTGTGCTGTGTTATTGGCAAAATTAATTTAAATCTGATCCGTTAAATCCAATTTTGGATAAGACCCTGAGTCTCGGTTATGCTGTGTGGGGGTGCAGTTTGTCTGCTGGTTCCGCATTTAGTCCCTGTGCTTATTTAAATTTTACATATTTAAATTTTGTTTATTTCACAATTTTTAAATTCATGTGTTTATTCAGAGATATTATACTGAGCATTGACTTATGATCGATAATCAAATCCACAAACATTATTGAAAAGTAACGTACAGGTCATAAACTACTGGAACACAAATGGAACACAGGTAATGGAACACTAATTTGGAGCTACGGTGGAAAAAAAAAACAAAAGTTGAGACTGGAGACTGTAGACAAATGACAGTGGACGTTCTGGATACGTTAAGTTTGAATTTATTTTTATTTATTCTAATTTAACCCACTTGTCTGTAAATGTTTAAAATTGCTGGCCCTGAGATGAGTCAATTTCAAGTAAAGTTGGATAGCAGTGCTTTAATAGTGCTCATATAGCTTTTGTAACGTTAAGCTAATAAAATTGAATTAATTGAATTAACTGTAACTTGGTTCAGTCCAATCCTACGGTTTGAGCAGGTAAACGTTAGGCTAGCTGACACTGAATTAAACTGTTATTTTGAGTAAGCTCTTGTATTTAATTTTTACTTATTTTTAGCTCTGTTCATGACCGTTTAATAGTGTGTGTGAGCGTGTGTACCTAGTTTACACCAGGACTGACTTTCATATGGTATACAGAAAGTTTCAGGATAATGGTGAAATATCAAAAACTAAATCTAAAGTCAAAAGCCCATTCTGTATATCTCTACAAGCAAAAGCTGAAAAATTACAATGACTACGACTCTGCAACAGCAACTGCAAAAAATAAGTTTGACCGAAACGACCACAGACAAGAGTATGCTACAAGTTATTACCTATTAAGGTCGAGAAACAATAACTATGTACTTTGAATCAAGCAATTAGATCAATTACTCACCAAATCTATGCCTACCAATAGAAAACCAGCAGGTCAAAACTACATTGAATGGTGAACTACTAAAACAGGTGAACTACTAAAACACTAAAACAAGTGGAACAAAAAGAACTAAAGATAATGAAGAATAAAAAGATTGAAGAATAGTTGCGACTATTAAACAGCAAGGTAAGCTACTAAGTCTTCTGCAGCAAGTGCAGCTACAAATCAAAGTTATGATAACCAAATACAGCAAACCACTACAGTCAGTAAAGCAACAGTTCAACTACTAAAAGCTGACAGTAATAACGAACCAAGCTACAAGTTCTTCAACGGCAAAAGGCAAGCAGAAAATAAACAAGGAGACTACAGAAAATGAAGCTAAAACTGCTTCTGCAACGACGATTAATGAACGAAGCCAATTTATCAGAAACAAGAAAAGCAAAAAATGCAAGGATTGAATCTAATACAGCAAAAACCAACCGGGACAACGAAAAGGACACCAAATACTGTGATAAACATAATTAAATAGAAGTAAGAATTAATGAAGAAAAAAGAATTAACACTATGAGAAAAACAAGCAGTCAAAATACAAAAGGAAAAACAAACAGCAGCATGAAAAAGAAATGCAATAGCTTAATGCAAAAGAAATAGTCTACTGCGTATAAATATTATAAAAAAATAAACACAATAATAGAAGGGTCAGAATACAACAACACATACACTGTCAGAATCGACAGCCAACAAAACGATGGCAAAAAAGTATGACATTAGAAGAACAAAAAAAACTAAAGAGGGCCTATACATGACTCCAAAATCCTTAAAAAACGAATATTAAAGAAGAAAAATAAATAAGAACAAAAATTGGATGATTGAAGCTTGGATGGACAGCAAAACAAAACAAGCACACAGGACAGCACGACTGAAGACAGATGTTAACATTCAAACGTGAAACACAAGATCCTAAAAACAAGAAAATCAACAGTTAAAAATGCCAAGATAGAAAAGTCGGTGTGAAGTATACATGAAATATGGACAAAAGTAAATACACAAAAAACAGAATCCAAACCGATGCCCAGGAAATTTATGATCAGCCAGTTAGCAAACAAAGGTGAAAAACAAAAAAAAGTGAAACAGATCTGAAGACTGCTAAGACTAGCAATGGTTACCGAATTAAAGACCGCCGCTTTATGTATTAATTTTATTTTTGTAAAATAACAGAGAATGAATGTGACGTAGGTAACAGTGTTGACTGTGGGTGATGTGGAAGATTGTTAGTGAAATAAGTTAAGGAGGTGTTTTTATGCTTTTATTTAATAATGATGTGACTGGTACAGAAGAAAACTGTACGACTGAAGAAAACTCAAGAAATCACAAAAGGCGCAAGAGTCCGACAGTCAGAGGTTAGCTGATACTTATATTGATAGTAACAATAGAAGAACGTAGAAAGAGATCATCAACCATAGAGAATGAAGCAAAGCTTTGGAAAGCAACAATTAAAGGACGCGTCAGCATAATAAAGATTCAGAAGGTCTTGACGACATCGTTGCTAAATTCATTCGTTTAGGAATAAAAAGAGTACTGATACGCTGTCTGGAACGTAAAATGAAAGTAATGAAATCCAGCAAACCAATTTCAAGACCCTGAAGCATGTTAAAGAACCAATCTGGGTCTGGACAAGGACTGGGTAGACAAACTAGACATAGTAAATTCATCTATCGCCTATAACTAAAAAACATATCAGACAACATATCAATCAAACAAAAATGGCAAAAAAATCCAAAGCTCAACCACAAAGTTCAACATAGTTCCATACGAACATGCTTAGGTACTCGTGGTGAATGTCAGATAAACTCAAGACCTCATGTGCAAGTTTGAAAAACAACTAACACCCTGACATGAAGAGTCGGTGAAGAGCGATGTAAATAGGTAAATGGGTTAATTGTCTTGTTTTATTAAAATAAAAATATACTTGTACAAAATTCATACAATACTCCAATCTATGATGTTCTTGGGTAACCAACCCCATACACATAGTTGGACTCTACCCTGGATGCCTGGTTAAGAGGGTATGATTGCCCTAACCACGCCAATGCGGCAATGGCGGGTAGTAACAAAAAAAAATTAGAGTTCGCAATCGGGTCGGGTCGTGTGTTGTCAGGTCGGGTTGAGATTTGCCGACCCGCGGGTTGAGCGGATCAATTCGGGTCAAAATTTTTGCGTATGACTCCATAATTTTGACGATGAATTTTGCCGTTTTGACCATATTCTCAAGCTAATGCTTTTGTGGTAGAATGACTACTGGAGATTCTTGCGAAGCCTGTCACCAGCCTATCACCCCTAGCTGTAACAAAGTATTTTTGACTGAAAAAGGTTCGTCCAAGGCAAGAAGAGTGAGTAGCCTTTCGCATTAGTTTTACCGCAATTAGTAACTCAAATTTTTAAGTTAACTGGGGCCCATACATTAACCTCATTTGTAAAAAGCCAGTGACCATCAGCTGAACACTTTAGCAAATCAATACGTTCACGCCACTATATCGGAATTTACTCCATTTAGGAGCCTACTTGTTGTAATTAGTGTCGTTTTATAATATTGCACCTAGGGCTGTACACGGCTAAACGGACGGTGTACATGTGTGACTCACCAAACCGGCACCAATAGTTTGGCGCTGATTTGGTTTGAGTTGGAAGTGAAACAAATTTTATGTTTAGGTATACATTGACAGTACCCAGATGAAAGTCCAAAATTATAAACAGCCTATTGAAGAAAATATAATGTGTTTAGTTAAACTATAATTTAAAAATGACCAATGGAACCGGAACCGGAACCGGAACCGACAGGGTGGAACCGGAACCGATTTGGAGCCGGAACCGGAACCGATTTTGTCGACTGGAACCGGAATCGGAACCGATTCGAAAATTCGGAACCGATCCGAACACTAATTCTGTGCATCTAAAATTTTTAATTTTTAAAGTAATTTTTTTAGTAATTCTACAGAAGCAATACGGCCATGTTTTTTTCCTGCCGCCATCTCAGTTACAACGTTCACAACATCAACTTTCGAGAACTAATCAAAAAATAATAAATTAATTAAAATAATTAATACGTTGCAAGTGAGAACCTAGCCCTCTCATTCTCTAAAGCGGCGTTGCATAAGTGATAGGACCGTTAGGGTATTTAAAGGGTTTTACGAAAGCTCAGCATTGGCCCAGTATTCAATTGTAGAGCACTGGTCTGAAAATCCAGTGATTGGTGGTTCAAATCCCCCTTGGCTCATTCCGATGAAGATGCTTTTTTTCTTCCAGTAAAACCCCTTGCTGTCTTGAAAGAACCCCCTTTCTGGCTTGAAAGAACCACCTTGCTGTCTTGACATGGCTAAACGTTCGAGAAGTAATAAAATAATTATAAATTAAGTAGAATATTTACATAATACGTTTCAAGTTTAGAGTGTGGACCTCCCCCTTAGTTTCTCCAAAGCGGCATTGCATAAGTAAGTGGTAAGTAAGATAGGCCCCTTAGGGTACTTAAAGGGAATTACGAAAGCTTAGCATGCCCAGCTCAAATGGTAGAGTACTGGTCTGAGAGAGTAGGTCTCATTTGTGGGGGGTCCCCCCCACGTTCGGGACCTCTGGTCTGATGCGTGGGGGTCCCCCCACAATTGAGACCTATGCCTTCATTCGTGTCATTTGTCATTCACAAACGGCCTGCATCACAACCCGCGGCCTTCTTCTTTAGATGCTACACCCGTAGCCTGCTTTAGCAGCTCAGAAAGAAATTTGTGATTGTGTGCATTATTATATGCTCAACTACCTTGTGGTTAAAAAAGATGTTTATGTACCCGCCCTTGGGTCGACTGCCACAGCGGTTTAAGTCAAAGTTTGCATATACACAGACTATAACAAAGTTATGGAGCACAATAAGATAATTAAAAGTTTATTATATTAAAATTGGTTTATATTATCTAATTTTGGCTGATAAAATGGTTTGGTTTTGCAGTCAAGCATTTTTTCTCAAGTTGAGGTGTTTAGCCAAGCAGACCGCCCAGGTTCAGACCACCACCGGCTCCGGCTCCGGCTTGTGCGCTGCCACCGATGAGTCCTTGAGTGAGCCCGCCGATCAAGGGAAGACTTCCGGCAAGGTCTCCTACGCTACCGAGCAGGCCGTTTGTGAGTCCGCCGACCACTGGAAGATTGCCGAGCAACCCTGGCAACAGGGCCCGGCGATACACAAACCAGTCAGGATGTTCTCTTGCTACCCAATTCCAGTCAAGCCGACGGTGCGCATTTTGGTCTTCTTCCGAGCTGTCGTCGGCCTTCATAGCCACCACACACACCAGCAGGACAACGGCAAACAGGACACTGAAAAGACAAGACAAGTGTTGCTGCCCCCGTGTTAAGTCGATTCTTACTTCCTTACTTACTCACACAAGTACACAAGTGTTGGTTCCACAAGTAGGGTTACTAAACACACAAGTAACTAGCGATTCTTAAACGATACTAATGGTGTAAATTTCGCCCCGCTACTTACCATTTTTAAACCGTCTCTATGCGACTGTTTTCTATTTTTCTCTCGACACTTCTAGCGACACTGCTACTATACTGACCGGGCAAATTCCAAATAACATATCATGTGCAAAAAGATAATTGGTGTCGGAGCCGGAGGTTTGACTAACAGTTCTCAATTTATTACTAATTACTTATTTTTATGATGAATAATAAGTATATATTCTCCACCAATGAATGTTGGTCATATCTATAATTTTAATTAATTTTCGCTTCACCTGTAGCTAAGTATGATTTTTTTTCAAATATTTTATATTATTTTTAAATTTAAACACGGTAGGACAGGGTAGGGTCAAAGTCAGTGTAGAAACTAACTGTTTCAGCGAAAAGTTACAGGAACATTTTGTAAAAACTGCCATTTGTTCTCACATACAATATGAAGTCGAATTTCTGTAGAACAAAATTTCGATTAATCGCGTCCATTACTGAACTCTCCAGTGAAAGCATCAGGACGACCGTATATGTGGTAGTACGCTTACAGAAATACCAAGAGATTGAACCAACGTATCTCAGCAAAGCATTTGTCAACAATTAGTGGTCTACATGCGATTTTTACGCGGCCCCCACAGGGGCCGCGTATATACTATATTCAGAATCTGAACTTTCTATGTAATTTCTGGTAGGTCGATTTTCCTACGTTAAATTACACTATCGGGGCAGGTAGGTCGCTCCCACTGAGAATGCACTATGCAGTTTCCGAAGGCAGAAAGTGAAACTTGCAGATACCCAAAACAGACAGCACCGGACTGGATTCGAACCATCGACCTTCTGACTCGAGTCAGAGACTCAATTGAGACGAGAATGTGAGAACATGCGGATAACTCGAGATTTTCTGCAACGTCAAAAATCTGCTTAGTGGCCTAGTGAAATGATTCTCGCTTAGGGCGCTCTATGCCTTGGGTTCGACTCCCAGACGAATATTCTTTTGATGTTCGATTTCTGGCATTTGAAATTTTATAGATTTTGACGCTGTCAAGTTAGTCGTAAAACAGTCAAAAGTTACTCATTCATTTTCACTCATAACTTAGCAGCCGACCTGTAACAACGTTGCAGTATTATTTTTTGGTGTTAAACGGTTACAGTCATAACTCAGCAGCCGATCTGTAGCAACGGTGCTGTTGAAACTGAGTGTTGAATGGCTACGGCCGCGTTAAATTGCGCCAAGGTGTAACATTTTCCAAATGTGCGTTAACATATCCATGTTTATTTGTTATTAGCGTAGCGTTATAAAAGTTGTTGTCTGTTGTTATAAAATATCAAAAATGTTGTCACTAAACCTGTTGTAACAATGTTTCACAAATTCTTATTAAGTCGTCGTCGGGATATGGATTCCATTGTTCATTATTATGACATTGCGAAGTAAGATAGGCCCCTACAGTACATAAAGGGATTTACGACGGCTCATCATCGGTTCAGTACATAGCTCTAGTGGTTAGACCGCTGGTCTGCAGATCCAGGTGGTTCGAATCCCCTATTGGTCATTCTGATGATGATGTTGATTTTCTTTCGGTAAGTCCCCCCTCCCTTTCTTGACAACATAATACATGTAACTCGCTGCCTTTATTTGGGGACCAGATCCGCCAATCAACTATTATACAGTCCATACACCTGTTGTGTTGTGCTTAAAGCCTTAAAACTTTAAAACATAAAGCCCTGGCCCTACTCTATCTACCAGTCGAAGAATATCCTCTGCACTACAAGCATGTCGAAACAAAACCCATGTAATGATTTAACCCTACTCGCAAACCGTACTTCTTTAACCGTGCAACTACATATAGCCATTACTCTGTGCAAGACGACAACTCAAAAATATTGCATTCTAATCTGTAGGATAAAAGATTTATACCTAGCAAATAGACTACAAATTTGAACGAAAACTAGGGCAGGTTTGCTTCCGTTTACGTGTTTTAAAAACGCAATTTCCGAGACGTTTAGGCTGGATTTCACAATGGAGGTTTTATGTACTAAACCATGGTTTTTACGTACGTTTTTATATGATTTCCACATAATTTCATTACGATCGCCTGATTCGTTACGAAATTCGTGGATTTTGAAATGAAATTATGTGCAAATCATATATGAAAACGTACGTAGAAACATGGTTTACTAAAACCACATTTGTGAAATCCACCCACAACGTTTAGTCCGTTTAAACGTTCAAAGGCGTTACGCTTTTTTAATTTTTTTTAATAGAACGGCTTACCGAACAAACAGTAAACCGTCACAGGTGTAGGAATGTGTAACAGTGTGTGAGCTAATGTCACAGCATAAGGACTATTGTTCAAAACTTTGGTAGTATATACAGATGGATTCTTCATTAAATAGTGTTCTATACAAATACCTTGTATTACGGATACAATAACTAGACACATTGTGTAGCTGTTACACAAACTGACAATCTGTAATTTATGGTTGCTTTTTGAACATCACTTTCGATGAAATTTCAACAATTAAACCCCTGAAGTTATCAACGCAAAACGAAAAAATGAAACTCATATAAATGCATCACGACGTTTTTCCAAAACCCACTTACATTTCGTCGAACTGTAAATTTTTATTTTGTCACAAAAATGTCTGTAATGACCGTAGACACAAAAAAGTTTCCCCAATTCGCGTGTACGAGTGGCTCTCATTCGCGCATTCGCGAATTTTTCCCGGCCACTTTGGGGGTCTTTTATTACACTAAAATTCGCGCTTGTTGATATCAGCTGCTGCTGACTGCAGTTTAACTTTGTCCAATATATACGTAGACGCTCAATATAGTCAAAGGTCACCTAAGGTTAAAAGGTCAACAGGCTGTTTGTTTGCACTTGCATTCGCGAACGCACCCATTTATGTCCACGACTGTATACATTCGTTTTAATGCAGCACACCCAAGAACTTCACTGTATGCCAATACTGAATGTCTATACAAACTATTTCTGGTGGTGACACACTAACACGGAGCGTACCGTTAAACGTTCAGACGCGTTTGAACCCTAACATATTTAAACATTTACATATTTTTGTATGTGCTTATGCCTAGACCGCTAAAAGACAAATAGTCAATAGCCCAAAATTGTTCAAAAAATTAATAAGAAATATCTTACCGCATGTTGTCTGGTTGATGAAAAGACAAAAGTGGAGACAGAACCGAGTGCAGAATGAAGATTCCATCAGAATTCTGACTCTTTATACGTCTGAAAACAATCACTGATAAAAGGTTTTTGATAATTAGCGGTCTGGATGAACGTTATTTTACTTCTAGTCATAAGTTTGAATATGATGAATGGTATTTTCTCTCAAAGTTAGCTTGCTGTTTTTCCTTAATAAATGACCAACAATTATACCGAAGTTTTGTAGTTTGCTAAATGCGAATAGTTTTAAATAAACTTTTTAAAGTTATAATTCATGTTCCCCCTGTTTCATTCAGTTTTTATGCAAACAGAACACATTATTTTGGAAGAAACCACAAAGTATTAATAATGAGATGATCATACTTAATAGAAATTATTAAGACATAATGTGCATTTTATCTATTAAAAATTGTTTCAGAGACTAGTGTGGGCTTTCCCTGTTTGAAATAGCTGTGAAAATTGCATCATAAACTCTAAGGTCAACGCTATGCTAGTACCAATCAAATTGGCTTAAGCATGCAAACTTGATTGCTTTTGTTTTGGGCAAATAGCAAGAGCGGCGTCTTTGAGATAGTCTTTTATGTAACACCTGCCAAGGTAGTAAGATCATACAGACTAAGGTCTGACCAAATAATGCTGAACCCTGAGACAAACAGAAACATGCCATATCGTTACAGAAATAAACGAATAGCTAGCTGCAAGAGTACAGCGGGTAGTCACAAAAATCATGCCAATGGTTTTGTCTCAGAGTTCAGCAATTTTTGGCCAGACTTTAGATCCCTCGTACAGACTACTTGTTCTTAAAAGTTAAGTTTAAATTCAAACTTCTTGCTAAACTTCTGATGCAATAGTAGATGATTTATGTCTTGAATTGAGACAAAGTCTGACAGAAAAGGTTGTGCCACTTCATTTTTTGCTTATTGCTCAAAACTGGTAAGAGTTAGCCCCGACAAAGTATATATACTCTTGATCCTCAGGAGCAGTAAAATTTTGTAGTGACCATCAATGGTCACTACTGCTCACTCTGACGAAAAAGTTATTGTAAGCCCACCATATTCAAAACTAACATTCATGATATACTCATGAGGTTCATGTCCATTAGGCGAGCTTTCAAACGAGCTATTGACGTGCACTCAGTGTCCACTTACTAACAGTCGAACCGAAGGTGCTTTTTTGTTACTAAAACAATTCTTAAATTTTTTTCGGTCAAGTTTTCCTTTCATATTGTAGAAAATAATGCGGGCTATTTGTGTAACCACCACAATTAAGGAGGCAATACTTTATTAGCAGCAATCGTCAAAACATAGAAGAACTCCCTCTTTAACTTCGGCAAAGCGTTATATACTGTTTCTAACTCCGCCCATTTATTCAACTTCCAATCAGAGGAAATGTAGCTAGTTAGTCACAGGTTAGCCAGTTATGTAATAGGTCGTACGTATGCTAATTGAAAAAAGCTATACAGTAAGAACTTCAGTGAATTAGAACAATTTGTAGTTACTTCCATTTTCGGTGAATTTGAAGGTTTCTTACTATAACGTTACACCTGGGGGGTACAGAAAAGATTGTCCTCAATCGTATGAATAAATGGTGGCACCACTATGTAGTGTTTTCTAAATATATGCACAAATACAAAACTGTAAATTAAACCTTATGCCGACAGTTAACAGGTTAAGTTCACATGCATTTTTTTGGTTTCTTTCTAGTTTTATAATTTTTTTTCGTACTGGTCGTGAATAAATTGTATCAGTTAAAATAGTTTGAAGCCTATAATACACGATTATTTGAACTGGCCGCAATTCAAATATTGTTCAACCGCATTATCATCGAAGGCAGTTTGAAAATTGAAGGCATCATCCGGTGGCTGTTGAGCAAAAGTGCTAGTTGACGGTTGTTGAGCTTGCGATTGCGCTGAAGTTGGGGCACTTGTGCGTAATTCGGCTAATGGCTCAGGGTTTTTCGGAATTGACTGCACGTTGCTGCCTTGGTAGCAAGGGCCGCCTCCAGCAGCCTGGCAGGAGGCGCAGGTTAGTCCCGGCGTATAAGTCGAGAAATTTGCGCTTGCGGGGACAGTGGGAATTACGGCCATGGTTTGTTGTTGTTGGAATTGCCTGTACGCTTGCTGTTGTAGCTGTTGTGTCGGCTGTTGCTGCGTTGCTGGTTGCAGCAACCGAGTCGACTGCTGTTGGTGCACTTGTAATGGCAGCTGTTGCGGCTGGTATGGTGGTTGCAGCGACCTTTGCTGTTGCTGAGCCTGCAGCTGGAGCAGCTGTAGCGATCGCTGCTGTTGCTGAGCCTGTTGTTGAAGCATCTCTAACGACTGTTGCTGTTGTAGGGATTTAACATTTGCCTATCCTGTACTGTCACTGGTGTTGGAGCTTGTGATTACTTTTTGTGGCCTGTTTTTTGTGATATACAGTTTTGCTGCTTTGTTCGCGACTGTATTAAAGTTTCTATTGGCTTTGGTTACAAGTTCACTTCAGTGGTGTCAGGAGTGGGATAAGTGAAGAAAAACTATTTCCACACCTTCCTACCAACGCCGTTGCTCTTACTGATTATTTCCCTTATGGCCGATCCAGCTAATCAGCCTGGAAATCCTCAGTATGCCGTTGGCCCCCAGCCGGAGAAGTACGACGGGAAACGCTCGTTTCGAGTTTGGGCCGAAACTTTCGAGTGCTGCATCAGACTTAATCGGTGGACGCAGCAGGACATACGGGACTGGCTTTTAATTTCGCTAACCGGACACGCTCGGCAAGTGTTTAAAGCGCTCCCCAATGAAATACGCAATGGTGAGTGGGACAATCCCGACAATGGCATTAAGCAGCAGTTGCTTGCTAGTTTTGATCCCCCGGCTAAACGTCTGCTTTACGAGGGCCAGCTTCACGACCGCCGTCGTTTGCCTGGCGAGTCACTGGAGCAATTCAAATGTTCCATTGAGGCCCTAGTTGACAGTGTTTATCCTGGTGCACCCGCTGACATTCGTAACATTTTAGTGAAGGACAATTTTATTGCGAAGTTAGAACCAGCAAATCTTCGCTACAAAGTCCGTGAAACTTGGCCTGATGACATCGGGGATGCGCTAATGAAAGCGCAAAGGATAGAATTTGTGAACTCACAGGAAAATGGAACAAAGGATTTGTTGGCTTACAACGTGGAGCAGGGTGCATCAAATCAACCAAATCAAAGTAGTTATGGTCCCCAAAGTGCACCGGTGGAAGCTGTGGCTAAGCCGTTGGCTATGGAAAGAGAATTAAAGGCTTTAAACGACAGAATTAGTTATTTGGAAAGTTTTCAAAGACGGGGATCTGCGGAAACATCTTTTGGCGGACTAAAAGCGCGTGATAATTTTTATGGCAATCGACGGGGTTCAAAGGGGGGTTTTCAAAGGAATATACCTGTACGGGCTAATGATTTTCGATCGAATTTTGATTCCGCAAATTTTAGTAATAAAGGCGGCGAGATGGATCCTGTTGGGAAGTCAAACATGAACAATACTAAGTGTTACAGGTGCGGCGGTTTCGGACACATGTCTCGCTACTGTGCCACGCCTTTAAACTAGTACAACCTGGATCTTGGGGTCGGATGCCAGGTGCCAAATGTTGCAAGACCCATGATCAGTCGAAAGAATTGTCTAAACTTGTCAATGTGAATAACAACACTGGTAACTCGTTTAATTCTGGTGATAGCGATTATCAAACTGTTGAATCAGTGGACCAATCCTGTCCCGAAGTTTATATTTTTGTTAATGGTACACCTGTGTTATTTCTTGTAGACTCTGGCTCACAGGTAACGCTGCTTTCTCGGCGAGCCTGGGAGTCTATGGCGGGTCAGAGATGGACGACTCGAAACTCTAGTGATTGTAAGCAGCTAAAAGTTGCTAATGGGGGACGGTTAGAGGTTTTGGGTCATGCGGTGGTTAATTTATTCTGTGAGGCGTTTGATGTGACATTCAAAGTTATAGTGGTAGACAATTTAAGCCGTGATGCTATTTTGGGTGTAGACTTTTTGAAAACATTTGGTTGTAAAATTGATTTGTCTGGTGGTTATATTGTCATGTCTGATGACAAATGTTTGTGCTTTGTTAGTGGTGGTTCTTTTGCGCCACAATGCTGGTCTGTGTTGGTCGAGAAAGCAGAAACTGTTCCTGCTTTTTCGCGCTGTGCGGTGCGCTGTGCATTGCAAGGCGCCGGAGTCTCTCAACTGGACGGCGCCGTGGGCTGCATCGAGACTTCGATGACTTTCTACAACAAAGAAACTGCCTGTGTCGTCCAGCCTGGTATTGTATCCTGTAATAAAGGCTCGACAACGGTGGTATTGGATAATGTTACGGACCGTGATCAAATCATCAGCCCTGGCACAAAATTGGCTTTGTTCGCCAAGTTCGAAGATGTTATTGACTGCGATACTATGGCTGCCGGTATGTTTGCCGGACACCACTCTTTTGATACGTCATGTGCGCAAGTGACGGCGCAAGATGAACTGTCGGTTGCTAAAAGATTGGAAATGCTGGAAAGAATACCTTTGGACCATGTTACAGATAAGGATAAACGTGTGCGACTGATCCAACTGTTTGAAAAGTATATAGACATTTTTGCTCGTACTGATACAGATTGGGGACGATGTGTGACAGCCGAGCACAATATAGATGTCGAAGGTCATCCTCCGATTAAAATGCGCATGCGCCCTCTCCCTTACCACCAGCGTGAGCATGTTAGGAAGATGATAGACGATATGCTCAAAAATAATGTAATTCGTGAATCTGAATCTCCCTGGGCATTTCCAATCGTTTTGGTCCCTAAGAAGGACGGAACCACCAGATTTTGTGTGGACTTTCGTGCCTTAAATGATATAACTCGCAAGGATAGCTTTCCTTTGCCCAATATTCAGGACTGCGTAAACACTTTGTCTGGCGCAAAGTTTTTCACCAGTTTGGATCTTATATCCGGATACTGGCAGATTGGTTTGAATCCGGATGACCGCCAAAAGACGGCATTTGTGACACCGTTTGGGTTATTTGAATTTTTGGTCATGCCTTTTGGTTTGACTAACGCCCCGGCCACATTCCAGCGAGCGATGGAACGTACTCTGTCCGGATTGCAATGGCATGAATGTATGTTGTTCTTGGACGACATACTTGTTTTCGGAAAAACGTTCGATGAACACTGTGACCGGTTGGAAAAGGTATTCAGGCGTCTACTAGACGCTGGATTCAAGTTGAAGCCGAAAAAATGCTCATTTTTGCAGACAGAAATAAACTATTTGGGTTATTTGATTTCAGAAAAAGGAATAAGGGCCGACCCAAAAAAAACGAGTCGAGTCGAGCACTGGAAAAAACCATCAAAGCTTTCAGAGCTGCTAACTTTCTTGGGTTTTGCCTCTTATCATCGCCAGTTTATAAAGGATTATGCCCAAATTGCTGCACCTTTGACTCAGCTAACAAATAAAGGCGTTCCTTTTGAATGGACCAGTCAGCGAGAAGAAGCGTTTGAGACTCTCAAGCAATCTTTAACTTCGACACCAGTCTTAGCTTTTCCAAGATTCGATGGAAGTCTTTTTATTCTGGATACGGACGCTTCTGGAGATGGCATTGGAGCTGAGTTAGTCCAAGTTCAAGACGGTCAAGAACGCACAATAGCCTATGGTAGCAAATCACTGTCAAGATCCGAAAGACGTTACTGTGTAACTCGTCGAGAGCTTTTTGCCGTGGTTCAGTTTGTCAAACATTTTCGTCAGTACTTACTGGGTCAACATTTCACTATAAGAACGGATCATGCTTCTTTAAAGTGGCTTCAACGATTTAAAGATTCGGATGGGCAGCTGGGTCGCTGGCTGGAGCAGCTGGCTGACTACGACTTTCATGTTGACATCCGCCCAGGAAGGAATCATGGGAATGCTGACGGTCTTTCACGCATTCCGGTTTGCACTTGCAAATGGTGTCAATCATTTCAAGAACTCTCGGACGATATAAATGCTAAATACGTTGTCACGGAAGTCACATCTGATGACTGGCACAAACTGCAAGACGAAGACGAAGACACGAAGTTTGTTCGTGAATTTGTCGGATGTAGCCCATCAGATGATGACCTTGCCCGAGCTAGTCCTACTGCTAGGCGTCTTCTTGATCAACTCGGGTCTTTGGAGTTGGAAAATGACGTTTTAGTGCGAAAATTTGAAGACGCGAATGGACGAAGTCATCTCCAAATAGTAGTACCGAAATCGGCTCAACCAGAGGTGTTACGCGCGGAGCATGACAGCCCGTTAGCAGGTCACCTGGGTATTCGTCGAACGCTTGACAGAGTTCGACGGCAGTATTATTGGCCAAGCTGGCGATCTGATGTAAAATTGTGGTGCCGAACCTGCCATTTGTGTCAAACATGCAAAGACGGAAACCGAAAACATGTTGCGCCCCTGCGACCTATAGTAACCAGTCGGCCTTTGCAGCACGTTTTTATGGACATTGTTGGACCTCTAACTACGACGGCTCGAGGAAACAAGTATATCCTGGCAGTGATCGATGGCTTCACAAAATTTGCTGAAGCTTATCCCCTGATAAAGAAAGACGCAGCTACGATCGGTCGAGTGGTTTCTACAGAATTCTTTGCTCGGTACGGAGTTCCGGAAATTATTCACACCGACCAAGACAAAGCTTTTCAAAGCACTTTATTATCAAGCATTTACAAAACGGTTGGAGTCAGAAAAGTGAAGTCGAGTCCTTACCATCCGCAGTCGGCCGGTCAAGTTGAACGTTTGAACCGAACAATTAAAAACATTTTGCGGATTCAGGCGGCTGGAGATACCGACAACTGGGACCAGCACGTCCCGTTCGCTCTCAGTGCTTATCGTTCAAGTGTGCAACGTTCTACTGGTTTTACGCCTAACTTTATGATGTTCGGCCGCGAATCAACTTTACCACAACATCCATTTTCGGCTAGTGACTGCTCTCAGTATGCTGCTGAGATGAAAGAAGCTATTTGGTCTGCCCATTCGGCAGCCAATCAAGCTGGTTTGCTGGAAAAAGAAGAGCAAAAGCGATATTATGACCAAAAAGTTTATGGACAGCCGTATGCAGTGGGTCAGAAAGTGCTCCTAAAGAATCCAATTTTACGAACAGGACTAAACCCAAAATTTTTAGGCCCTTTTATTGTGGAAAAGAAACTAAATGATTCAACCTACCGGATACGTTCGGAATCAAATGCTTGCGGTAAAAAAATTGTGCACTTTGATAGACTTCGTCCTTATTATGATTCTGGTAGAAATGGGACAGAACCGACAAATCCTACAAATTCGAACGGCAATCCGTTAGCTCAAATTTTTGATACAAATGACGATTATAGTAATCCACAGCGGTACCTGATACGTCCTAGGATTGAGCTACAACGGCAACCTCAACCAAGACGGTATCCCCTTAGACAAAGACGTCCGGTACAAAGACTTAGTCCTATGGACTATGAACGTCAACTTCGAAGAAGGAGAGAAGTGTAGGGATTTAACATTTGCCTATCCTGTACTGTCACTGGTGTTGGAGCTTGTGATTACTTTTTGTGGCCTGTTTTTTGTGATATACAGTTTTGCTGCTTTGTTCGCGACTGTATTAAAGTTTCTATTGGCTTTGGTTACAAGTTCACTTCACTGTTGAGCTCATTGCTGCGGCAGCTCGAGTGATCGTTGCTGCAGTAGCTGCTGCACCGATTGTGGGGTGGAAGATTGAGCGGCCGCCAGCTCACTTGCAACCTCACGCATAAGGCGCTCTTCTAGCATTAAAACAGTTTCTATGGTTGTTTGTGTCTCTTTGCTAGTCATTAGTGGCAAAGTTTGAGTAGACTTTGACGCAAGCTCTGATGCCGGGAATTTCCGAGTTTTATCGGAGTGTGAAACTGTAGGGTACAGCTCCGTTCCGGCTGAAGATCCAGGCTCTGCAATTGCTCTATATCCCACCGCACCGCTAGAGCGAGCTACTATTTGCTCACGCTCATTTTTCGCTTGTCCTGGAGGAGCCTAATAAGGAGGCGCTATAAAGGCTGTAGGTGCGGTATAAAGGCCTAGGGTTGCTTTAATTTGGCGGCGGCCTTGCCGCTAGCTATTCGGATTCTTTCTAAAGCAGGCATAAATTTAAGTTCTGCCTGCGCATACGGTCTAAGAAGCACGTATCTAATGCACTTTTCTAATTCTGGCACTTGTTTTGCCCACGCATTATACAGTTTTAATGTCCCAAAATTGCCGAGACAGGAGCTATTTGGCTCATATAATGACAAATTGAGAGTACCATCCGAGGCTCGAAATGGTGTATTGTGCGTGTCATTCAGGTCCAAAAAATCGAACGCCTCGCGCTGGCATTTTGCATGCAACCACTGTGAAAATCGAATACAGGCTCGATTATTTGGTTCTGTTGGCGATGGGACGGGAGCTACCCAATGAACATTACTAACACCTTTTAAATAATACAAAATTTCTTGAAAACTGCGATCTAATGTTTGCGGGTTCGAGGGGCAGTGGGCATGGCCAGTTTGAATCAAAATATGGTGAAATTGATTCAAGTCAAGTCCGTGCAGCATCTCAGAGATGTCTGACAATCGCAATTTATCCAAGCACAGGACGAGCCCTGATTCTACTTCTGCTAGGTACTTAGCACAGTTAGGGTGGAATTCTAGAAGGGTGATTAAGTTAGTCAGTGATTATGAGATAATCGCGCGTTTATCTTCAATTGCTAAACGAGTGATTATCTTCAGTGCAGAATGCGATCAGACGAGCCTATTATCAGCGTGTAGAATTCGTAATGACAAAACTCTGTAGAACGTTGAGAAAGATAGTCATGATTCTAGAAGGCTGCTTAACTTAATCAGTCGTTTATCTTCTGAGAAATTTCAATGGAAACTTAGACGAGCCTTGTGGCAAGTCTAAGTTCACAGAAAATGGAATTTACTGAACCGATTTGCATAATTTTGGTACCAATGGACTTCTCTTGACCTCAGGACTTCAAAAATACAAATTTACTTCATTACATATTTTTTAAAATTTAAATTTTAATGTTTTTGCACGATTTTCGTGTCTAGTTTTTTGGTGGTCCGAAACCACACCATTTGTTTCTGGAAGACTGCCTGTCACTCATAGGATCAAAAGTCTGGTAAATATCCCATGTATGACGGTTTTTAAATGCCTCGTGAAAACAGCAATTTGGCTATAGCTACTCATAGCCCATTATTAAAAAATAATTTGCCTAAATTAGCCGTTAACAGCTGTGACAATTTTCAGCATATTTCCGCTTACACAGTTTCGCCGCGGCTTTTGCTTGCCGTGGCTATTATAGTCATTTCCACATCGCCACGCTTTGATTGAAGAAACTTGGCTATAGCAAGACTACTGCTATTTTCGTAATTGAGTGGAGAACCCTTAAAGGAGGCGATTTAGCTTTTGCCGCCAATAGCCGTTTTAGATACGCGTTTTGACTGAAATAGCCGGTTTTAGCCGATGTCAGCAATCAGCATTGGTTATTTTATCACTTGTGCGGATTCGACACAGATATACTTAGCTCACCTGTGTGAAACACTACCCTAAAAAGGTCAGGTCATCCCGGCTGGTCCGGTCGGACCCCATGTTTATTCTAATGCCCGCATAATTATTAATTAATGAAGTATTAATAAATACTGTCATTGAGTAAGAATTATTAAATAGTTATTCAGAAAAATAAACATTAATGTAATATGCAGTTTGCTGGCTGAAATCAGTGGCTAAAAGATAATCACTGACTAAAAGATAATCAATGGCTAATCAGTCTTCCAGAATAGCGTTTAGTCAGCGTTTAAACACTTGATCAGTTAATCACTCGTTTTAGAGCGTTTTCAATACGAAAAATCGGCTGACCAGCCAAATTGCATGAAAACACACACACTCAGACATACGTAAATAGAAAATTTTCTAGAATACTGATCAAGATAGTCAGGGTGTTTAGCGAGCGTTTAGCGAATGATTAAGTTAGTCAGTCGCTAATCAGCCTTCTAGAATTCCACCCTTAGAGTCCGCGATGACTAGGACAGTGTATGGGCGTGCGACAGGGGTAATGCAGTAAGTCGACCATACTTTCAAGTCAATGTCAGTTTCTATCTAATCAGCGTCAATTTCATTATCTCGGAACTGCATCAAGATTAGTGGTTACGGCCTTTCCATTTATGACAGGGCCGAGACAAGGTTTCCTGCTCATTGTGACCGGTTCCCCAGAGCAGGTCCTCCATGAAAGTATGGGCGATAATTTTGGGTTTAGTTGACTCTAAAGCGGCTCGCACCTGAGGATAAATATCTAACTTCAGCAAAACTAACGTACGTAGAATGTCTTCTCTGGCAAATACCCAATCTGCTGGGGGAGGAGTGTAAATTTTGGATTTTCCGGTCAAAAAATATGTCGCTGCTTCTGGTTTTTCAATATAAACGTGATGCAATAAATCTGCAGCATTCCGGTCCATGCCCATCTGTATGCACAGAATATAGGCATACGCTTGCATGATACTATAAAACGTCTGATCCCTAATATAGAGGGGATACTTATTATTGAACAGCGAAAGGTCGTGGGAGCGACCAGCTAGGACTAACACATCCCGCTCTGGCAAAGGAGCCTGAACGAGAACTATGTATCTGTCCTTAATATAATTTGGCTGTTTTTTACTTGGATGAGGCTGGTTTGCCAATACTATCTTAACTTTATTCCAGGGCTCATAGTCAATGAGAGGTTGTTTTTCAGAACTAGATGGACCCTCCAATGAACCTTCATTGGTGTTTGCCCGTTTTGGAACGGTCGCCGAAGCAGCACGCGAAAATACCAGCGGCCGTTCGGGAGGTCGATCAGCCACTACACTCGAAAATGCCCGATGCTGTTCAAAGGGTCGATCGGACATTAGTGCGAACGGGATCGAGCTGACCGGCGCTGTATCTAAGGACGCGATCGTAGCTTTAAATCTGGCTTCAGATGGAGGTGCAGGTTTTGCATCTGTCCCATCTGAGTTGGTGTTCAATGAATCTAATGATGCCGCTAGCTGTGCGCCGTCATCTACTTCCATCGTACACGGCACATCATTCTGCAAAAAAATATATTGTCACTAAAATTTAATCAAAATGTTTACACTTTCTATTTACACCATGGAATGGATTAGGTATCAATAAAGATCGTGAAGATCCAAATTATCATAGGGATAACACGAAATGTGTATATGGTACTTCGTATATAAATTATGAAGAGAACATATACATAATATCTTAGTGCGTACATAGTATATACATAATATTTTAGTGCTGTAATGTGCTTTACTGTATTTATAGATATAGCCATGTTACATGTTATATAACTTTGGCAGTCGAGGTCTGTGTTGTAATACATATACATATATTCTCGTAGCTGGTTAAGTTCATAGCTGATGTAAGGTTTATATTCTAGCTTGTTTAACTGGTTAATTCGATAGCTGATACAAGTTGCAAAACAAATTGTTTTTTAAATGGCTATTTCTTGGCAGCTACAGCTTCTTATAACTACGTGGCCGCAATTACGTGTTTCGTTTACGTAAATTATACTCATGCATTGGCTTAGTATGTTGCATATCGGTTGGGCTGATGGAGGTATTAGCTGAAGATTTGTCATTGGTGTTTTTACCATTGTTTGTACATAATTTCATGTCCATTGGCGGTCGTTGAGGTTCTAAACTAGGGCCGCTCATATTAGGCAAATGTAAGTCATAGCACATTTTGATACGATTAACATGTACCCATTGAGGAGGTTTCGTGGGGTTATCAATCGAAAGTAGTTGTACATTCGGGTAGTTGATATCTGTGATGCGGTACGGACCGTACCACAATTTCGCTAATTTAAGTGTTAATTTAAAGTTTGCAGATTTTGCAATATCATGATTTTTAGCAGGCTTTTTAACAACCGGTATGTAAAGATACACTCTATCGCCTAAATGATATCTAGGTATTTTCGCTTTTCTATCATACATAGTTTTTTGTTTTCGTTGCGCTTTAAAGATTGTGTCCTTCGCTTGGTTCCAAACAGTTTTTAATCTAAGGGCTGCATCCCTTTTAAAATCATCTGTCTCATCGTACGTTGACTCAGGCGTCAATAACACGGAATCTAATGGGAAAACAGGAGCACGCCCAAAAAGTAAAAAATAGGGTGATTCGCCTGTAGTTTCATGCGAGCTTGTTCTATAAGCAAAAGCGCAATAATCTAAATACTGATCCCAGTCTGTTTGATGGTCTGAAGTGTACATAGAGAGCATATCTAGCAGTGTTCTGTTCCATCTTTCGACAATTCCGTTCGTTTGCGGCGCATACGAGGATGTGTTTATTTTTTTAGTGTTCATAAGAGTACATACTGCCACAGTTAAATCCGCAAGAAAGTTGGCTCCGCGATCCGAAAGTAGTTCACGAGGAGCTCCAAATCTTAAAACAATTTTTCGAACAAATAGGTCAGCAATAGTTTCTGCACGTGTATTTGCTACTGCGAATACCTCCGGCCATTTAGTAAAGGCGTCTATAAATACTACAATGCTTGTGTTACCGTCTATGGTCATTGGTAGCGGGCCAAGTATGTCAACACACAGTCTATAAAATGGCGAATGTACGGGAATAGGGACTAAATGAGCCCTAAATTTTGAAATAGGATTTTTGCGTTTTGCACAGTCCGTACATGCCATGCACCAATTTTTAACGTCAGATCGTAAACCTGGCCAGTAAAACCTATTTTTAATTTTCTGTTAAGTTTTTCCAAATCCAAGGTGGCCCGAAAAAAGACTATTATGATTGGCCTCTAAAATGACCTTACGTAAACATAAAGGGACCACTAGCAGTTTTTCTCTATGACGTTCTTTCTGTTTGTAGGGCTTATAATACAATAGATCGTCTACACGCGTATGTCCATTGTCTTTAGTTGGGTAATTTTGCTGCAGTTGATTGTAAATTTTTGCTAAATACGGATCCACACGTTGTTTAGCAGCTACGTCTTGTAAAGTAAATGGGGACGTTTCTAAGTCTACTGCTAGGCAAATTCTAGACAAAGCATCTGCATTTGCATTTGCTTTTCCGGACTTATGATCAATAGTCATAAAATTTATATATTCTTGCAACATTAAACTCCATCTAGCTAGTCTAGCGGAGGGGTTCTTAATTGAAAGTAGCCATTTTAAAGGTTTGCAGTCTGTAATAACTGTAAATTTGTTCAAGTATAAATACGGTCTAAAATATTTGACAAAATACACTAAACTGAGCGCTTCTTGTTCTACTGGCGGCCATTTTCGTTCTGTTTTATTTAAGCTACGGCTAGCGAAAGCAATAGGTTTTTCAACTCCGCCTTCTATCTGACTCAAAACGGCTCCGATGCCAACGCCGCTAGCATCGACTTGGAGCAAAAATGGTTTCATAAAGTCAGGGTATGCAAGTACAGGCGTGCTAGTCAAAGCATTTTTTAAAGTATCGAATGCCTGTTGGCATGCGCTGCACCAAACGAACTTAGCATCTTTAGCCATAAGCTTATGTAGGGGGCTTGCAATAGTGGCAAAACTTTTAATGAACCGTCTGTAATAGGATGCTAATCCAAGAAAGCGTTTTAAAGCTGTGGGGTTTTCAGGGGGTGGATAATTTTTGACTGCGGCCGTTTTGGCAGGATCCGGTTCGATTCCTTTTTGGGATACAATAAGCCCGAGAAATGGTATACGAGCGCGGCCAAAAATGCACTTCTTGGCCTTTAGTTTTAAATTAAATTGCTTTAGGCGAGCCAAAACATTTGCAATATCTTCTAAATGATCCTCAAAACTTTTGCTAAAAATTATTATATCATCTAAGTAAACAAGTGTGCTTTTCCACTGTAGACCAGATCAAACAATGTTCATTGTACGTTGAAAAGTAGCTGGGGAGTTGCATAATCCCATAGGAAGGGTAACCCACTCAAAAAGTACAGAAACTGTCGTGAATGCTGTTTTTTCTCTATCTCTAGGGTCCAGTTCAATTTGGTAAAAACCCTGCATGAGATTTAAAGTAGAGAAAAATTTAGTTTGTCCTAAAGAGTCTAAAATTTCGTCTATTCGCGGCAAAGGGTAAACATCACGCTTAGTAACTTTGTTGAGAGCTCTATAATCTATGCAAAATCTATCTGTAACTCCGTCCTTTTTTTTCACTAATACGACTAAGCTTGACCACGGAGAAGTGCTTGGTTGTATTATACCCCATGACTGCATTTGTTCAATGTGCTTACTAATATTGGATTTTTGAGAAGCGGGTACTCTGTATGGTCTACAAAAAATAGGTAAAATTTGCGTATGTATACGGTGACGGACAACGTTTGTCCTTCCCAGGTCACTTTCATTAGCGGCAAAAACATCTATATACGTACGTAGTACTTCCAAAAGAGCATTTTTCTGGCTGGAAGATAGGTCTGCATTATCTAAATTTATTGATTGCAGTATGGTAGAACTGTTAGCTGCACATAAAGAGCGTTTGCTATGGTTAGGTAATGTTACGTTAATACTGCTTATTTCGTCTAAGTAGCCCAAATTTACACCTTTTTTTAGCTTGACTTTACAATTGCTAGGATTTAGCAGTTTAACGTATGTATTGCTGCTATTTTTATTAAGCGAACGCGCTCCTACAACGCCATATTCGGACAATCTAGCATGATTAGGTTCAAATATTAATTCTGAAGTTATGTTACAAACAGTGGCTACGGTTACGGGTGTAAAAACTTCACTTCGTGGTGGTAAAGTTAAATCTTGCTGTAGTTTTACCTGGTGTGGACTATAGTAACCTTTGTTGTTGTGCATATTTGCACATGTTCCGCCAGAATTATTTTTGGGGATTCTAATTATGGGCAACGCTTCTCCAGCTACGTAAACACATTTTGAGTGAAAATCCACTAGAAATGGCCCAAGTTTTGCCATCAAGTCAGTACCTATAAGACAGTCGTATTTAAAATCAGGCACAACATGAACTAGGTGCCGTACTGTTATAGATCCAATAGTAAACGTCGTGAGCGCCGCACCGATAATTGTCAAAGTTTGACCCGTAACAGAAGTAGCTTTTGCTAGTGGTTGTGTAATTACGCTGTTTTGAGATGCAATTTTATCTGATACTAGAGTTATACTAGCGCCTGTATCAAACACAGCTTTGATTTTAGAATTGTTTACATTGATATTCAAGGCTAGGCTGTGCGACATTGCATTACATGTAAGTGTTGGCTCAACCAAAATATGTACATGTAAATCGGGTGACTCTTCATCATTACTTGCAGCGTCAGAATTTTCAATGGCAGTGTCAACATTTTTGTTTTTACATTCGATAGCCGCATGTGTGTCTTCATTTTTATTTGAAAAATCAAACAGTGGTAATTTCGCTTCTGGAAAAGCGTATGATTTTGACGTCAAAAATGAGCTCAAAAGTTTACGATATCTAAATAGTAGGTAGCCAATAACTATCACAATACAGGCAAGAAAAATGAAGACACATACGTTTACAACAATCTGTATGGGACCTTTTAATATATTTTGGACTAATGATCCGGCACCTGCACCAATTCCTACTACTATATGTTCGATTCCTTTACCTGAACCTTCTAAAATTGCGCCCATGCCTTCTTCTATATTTTTTAATCCAGCGGTAACAATATTAGGATTCACTGATAGTTCCGCTGTATAATTTATTAATCGGTTCAGTTGTGACTCTAATATTGCTGTTCTGGTTACGTAGCTCCTATAATTCGAAATAGATGTTGTAATTCCAGTGAATGCATTATGAAATACTGCTGGAGCTTTAAAAGTAAAAAGTTTCCAATCATTTTTCCATGCTAGTTCCATTGGTGTTTCAACTACATGCACTGGGCCATCAATAGTTTGCCATCCTTTCGGACCATGATAACTTCCCTTAAGGTGATGGGTACAGGAAACCTGGGCCCGATTGTATAAAGAATTTCAACGGCCGTTGAAATTTGAACGGCCGTTGAAATTGTGCTAATTTTTATAAAAATTTCAACGGCCGTTTATTTCAACGGCCGTTGAAAAATTCTCCGTTGAAATCTACATTTTCTCCATTGCTATTGAACATATTCAACTGCCGTTCAAACTGTTTCGATTGTATAAAAGTCCGTTGAAAATTTTCAACGGAGGTTTTCAGCAATTTTAACAGCGATTTTATAAACAAAATTTTTCCGTTGAAATCAACGGGTTTTCAGAAATTTCTCAGTTGAAAACACGCGACTAATCATTTTTTCCAACTACTCGTTCTAAATTTTTAAAAATTTCAACGGCCGTTTAGTTCAACGGCCGTTGAACTGCCGTTGAGTTCAACGGACCGACAAAGCTCCGTTGAAAATATGCAATTTTTAAAATTTGTTTCAAAGTGTTTACTTGTCAACATCAAATAGCAAAGGAACAATGATAATTGAAAACTGTAATTTTACTTTTATAAATTCATAACTTTATACAGTTGATGAAAAAATTTAACATTAAAAATCAAATTTTCAAATTATTACTAGTAAAAAATTACATAGCAGTTTGGGAGGGTAATATTAGCAAAAATGGGCAAATTTCTTTCCTTGTTTACAACTAAGGGCCTATTCCTTTACCGGATTAAAAGGTTAATTATAATCGGACTAAACGGTTTAAAAATTATGCTGAAAAATGCCATTCCAAAACCTCCGGATTAAACTAAACGGACTTAACTTATAGCGCACTGCTTTTTAAGGGGGTAGTGTCGCGAAAGCAGTCAATTTTGCGCGACTGTAAAACTTGTTCAGTAAAATGTCAGAAATTGTTCTTTCTATATTTTAAAAATCTACCAAAAGGCAAATTATTTTGCCAAGTTTCAGCAAAATTGGTGCAGCATATATGTAGTTTGCAATAATGTCTCAGATTCGGAAAAATGACGAAGTAAAAACCTATTCACATTCCATTTTTCAGTCACAATTATCAATTTTTCTGTTTAGTTTTTTTACACAGACTAATAGCACTTATGTTGTAGTTTATGCACACAAAATATAGTGCAGATTACTGTAGCGGCTGAGGGGTAATACTAGTTTGAACTGTGAAGGTGTACTTAAACTGTAAAATAGTAACAGCAATAATGATAAATTGTGAAAAATCTAGACACTTATTTTCAAATCAAAAGAAAAACGAACCTTCAATTTTCTTTTTTCTTATCTTCTAACCTAGCCTTTTCGAAAGAGCGTTCAATTTTGACCCCCCCCCCCCTAGGTTTGGGGGTTATAGGGGGACTCCGGATCATTAGTCGAAAAAATGCCGTTCCACCCCTCAGGGTTTTAACACCAATAATTTCATTCTAGATTTTTATTAAAAGGGGCGAGTGGCGACAGCTATTTTGGGGGCTAGAGATCAGATTGGGGGCTTGGCTGACGATGGGGGTTCTATATTTTTATCAAAAGATGGGGTAAGGAAGCGATTTATAGGCAAAAATAATTCCCCCCCCCGCCGAATCTTGACCCTACGATACTGCTGTCTGATATTGGCCCGTATTCACATACACTAACTACATGTACTACTACTACATGTACTAACACTAACACTTAAGGGGGTAATTGCGTTTTTAGGTGTTTTTTTGAAAAGCCATAGCTCAGCGTTCACAAATTCAAATCACAAGCGGTCTTTCGCATTAGATAGAACAATATCTTTTCTAAATGTATGCCATGCATTGAAATTTAACCTGTGATTTTGTTTTCAGTATAAGCGACTAAAGAAAGGTCCTTTCCAAAATTTTACAATTTTTTACAAAAAGTTTGCGCCACAGCTCTGGATCATACGATTACCTGTTAGGGCTGAAAGTTGGTAAGGTTTTTGACATGTTTAAAATCCCCAGGCATGTCCCCCACTTTTTTAATAACTAGTCAATTTACTGAGAAAATAGCTGATAAGCAAACGCACCGAAAATGTACGATATTTTCTTGTAATTAAAACCCTCTAAAAACGTCCACAGGTGAAATTTCAAAAAAGTGAGAGACATGCCTGGGGATTTTGACCTTTACAGTACTGTCCCAAAAATTTATGATCAGGCGTCACTTATAACTTGAGTACTGGTGGCGCAAAGTTTACATAGAAATCACAAAAACCTCGAAAACGCAACTACCACCTTAAAGTTAGTGTAAACCCTAACTTTAAGTGCTTAAGGTGGTAGTAACGAATGTGCAGTGTTTTTCAACAGGCTAGTACTCAATTATTAATTAACTTTAGAGCACACTTTTTATACAGTTAGAAAGCACTATTTTTCTTCTACATTTATGTAAAGTTTTATTGTTCAACTGCAAAGATGATTTGTATGGCACGTGCTCAAAGTAGACCAATTTGGCTTTTTTGAGCACTTTCAAATCTGGCCACTTTTTGACGAGTTTAAACAACAAAAACATGCCAAGAAAGGCACAAATATTTAAAAATAAATTATCTAGACCCAAAATGCCCGATTTTATGATTCGTCAATTATTAACCGAAATATGAGCTTTCGAAGTCAAAAGTGTCTATTCACACTCAACTTTCGGGCTCTATATCTGCGCAAAAATATAAGCAAATTAAAAAATTTTCATTTTGGGTCTAGAAATTTTGCGAAAGTTTATTCGTGTTCATTTTTGTGTTTATGCCCTGCGCATGCGCCTAGAAAAGTGGCCAAAACTGTTAAATTTTCATTCTCCTGTTGTGTAGTTTGGCTTGTTGGCTTGGCTTGCTCTTAAAAATTTTTCACATGATCCAAGTAACTTCATTTGCCATTTTGTGTTAATGAATCAATTTTTTACAGACTTTATTATTAAAAATTGCAGTTTGAATCAACTAAATTTTTTCAAAAATTTAAAAACCACTGCACATTCGTTACTACCACCTTAAGCACTTAAAGTTAGGGTTTACACTAAAGGCCGATTCACACGGTGCGTTTTTGCCGCTGCGATTTTGACGCAAAACGCAAGCCGCAGGGTGTCGCAAGCGAAACGCACCGTCTGAACAAGCTTTGCGGCCTTAGTGCGTCTCGCAGGTCAGTTTGTTGCGTCTTTACTGTTTCAAAAAAATGACAAATTGGTCTGCGAAATTTGTTTATGCCAACACGTCCGCAGCATCAAAACGCAATGAAATCGCAGGTCGAATAACAGTCTGGCGTTTAAAACGCTGCGGCAAAACCAAGACGCAGGCATTCCGCACTAAAAACGCTGCGTCTGTTCAGACATTGCGTTTTGCGTGCGGCAAGCTGCGTTTTGCCGCAGCGACAAAAACGCTGCGGCAAAATCGCAGTAAAATCGCAGCGTGTGAATCGGCCTTAACTTTAAGTGTTAGGCCCGAATTCACATACTAAGAGTTATTCACATACTAACGCTAAGCGTTTGCTAAGTGTTAGCGCTTAATTTGTACTAAACTGTTATTCACAAAATAAACGCTTAAAAATTAGTGTTATACTAAACTTAGCGTTTAGTAACTTTTGTGCTTAGTTTTGGCTTTGGCTTGGAGTGCGCTCCCTGCTTGATGTGGATCCGGAATTCGTTATTTAGCGGCATATCCATTTGGTATTTATAAATCCGATTGTAGATTTATTTAAATTACTATTTCTTATTAATAATATATATTTTTCTCGAACTATACATTTGTAAAAAATGTTTTCAGCAGGTGGATTCCTGAAAAATGCAAAATCAGCTCTACATGTTTCAGGGGGCATATCGTGAAAAATATAAATTTTCAAATAAAAGTTCTAGAAGAAAAATTACTTCGATTAAGATGCTCTACTCAAAAATGTAAAAAAACGAATTTGGACAACAAAGTGCATTTTTTATTTTTGGCGATTAAACGAGCAAAATGGATCGAATTGGTCGGAAAATGTCACTAATATATCCTAAATTGCATGCCCTTTCTTCCCATGGCGGCCAAAAACCTCCCCCACTCTGCGTATCCCTTCCCCACACCATCCCCTAACTAAGCGCTTAGCGCTTAGGGAGCTCCCGAGGTCCCTAAACTTAAGCGCTTAATTCTAAGCCAAACACTAAATTTTAAGTATGTGAATACAAAATTGAAACGCTAAGTTAAGCGTTAGTGTTTGCTAAGCGCTTAAATAAACACTAAGTATGTGAATAACACTTAGCGCTTATAAGCGCTAACACTTAGAGTAAACACTAACTTTAAGCGTTAGTGTTAGTATGTGAATACGGGCCTTAGTGTTAGTATGTGAATACGGGCCATTATGTCGTTCCCATTTTTGATTTTAATTTTCCTGTCGCAAAAAAGTTATGATAAGTCTCCAGTTGACAGAATTTTTAAAAAATCTCGCTCCCATACCCCTGCGACTTTCTGGCTTAGTGATCTTGCATTTATAATGCTAATCAAGGGCCCGTATTCACATACTAAGGCCCGTATTCACATACTAAGTGTAACGCTTAAAGTTAGTGTTTACACTAAGTGTTAGCGCTTATAAGCGCTAAGTGTTATTCACATACTTAGTGTTTATTTAAGCGCTTAGCAAACACTAACGCTTAACTTAGCGTTTCAATTTTGTATTCACATAATTAAAATTTAGTGTTTGGCTTAGAATTAAGCGCTTAAGTTTAGGGACCTCGGAAGCTCCCTAAGCGCTAAGCGCTTAGTTAGTGGATGGTGTGGGGAAGGGTTAGGGAGAGTGGGGGAGGTTCTTGGCCGCCACGGGAAGGAAGGGCATGCAATTTATGATTTATTAGTGACATTTTCCGACCAATTCGATCCATTTTGCTCGTTTAATCGCCAAAAATAAAAAATGCACTTTGTTGTCCAAATTTGTTTTTTTTACATTTTTGAGTAGAGCATCTTAATCGAAGTAATTTTTCTTCAAGAACTTCTATTTGAAAATTTATATTTTTCACGATATGCCCCCTGAAACATGTAGAGCTGATTTTGCATTTTTCAGGAGTCCACCTGCTGAAAACATTTTTTACAAATGTATAGTTTGAGAAAAATATATATTATTAATAAGAAATAGTAATTTAAATAAATCTATAATCGGATTTATAAATACCAAATGGAAATGCCGATAAATAACGAATTCCGGATCCACATCAAGCAGGGAGCGCACTCCACGCCAAAGCCAAAACTAAGCACAAAAGTTGCTAAACGCTAAGTTTAGTATAACACTAATTTTTAAGCGTTTATTTTGTGAATAACAATATAATACAAAATAAGCGCTAACACTTAGCAAACGCTTAGCGTTAGTATGTGAATAACTCTTAGTATGTGAATTCGGGCCTAAGTGTAACGCTTAAACTTAGTGTTTACACTTAGTGTTAGCGCTTATAAGCGCTAAGTGTTATTCACAAACTTGACCTTAACATGCTAAACATACTTACGCACTTAGCGCTTAGCAAACGCTTAGCGTTAGTTTGTGAATAACACTTAGTATGTGAATACGGGCCAAAGGCCCGAATTCACATACTAAGAGTTATTCACATACTAACGCTAAGCGTTTGCTAAGTGTTAGCGCTTAATTTGTACTAAACTGTTATTCACAAAATAAACGCTTAAAAATTAGTGTTATACTAAACTTAGCGTTTAGTAACTTTTGTGCTTAGTTTTGGCTTTGGCTTGGAGTGCGCTCCCTGCTTGATGTGGATCCGGAATTCGTTATTTAGCGGCATATCCATTTGGTATTTATAAATCCGATTGTAGATTTATTTAAATTACTATTTCTTATTAATAATATATATTTTTCTCGAACTATACATTTGTAAAAAATGTTTTCAGCAGGTGGATTCCTGAAAAATGCAAAATCAGCTCTACATGTTTCAGGGGGCATATCGTGAAAAATATAAATTTTCAAATAAAAGTTCTAGAAGAAAAATTACTTCGATTAAGATGCTCTACTCAAAAATGTAAAAAAACGAATTTGGACAACAAAGTGCATTTTTTATTTTTGGCGATTAAACGAGCAAAATGGATCGAATTGGTCGGAAAATGTCACTAATATATCCTAAATTGCATGCCCTTTCTTCCCATGGCGGCCAAAAACCTCCCCCACTCTGCGTATCCCTTCCCCACACCATCCCCTAACTAAGCGCTTAGCGCTTAGGGAGCTCCCGAGGTCCCTAAACTTAAGCGCTTAATTCTAAGCCAAACACTAAATTTTAAGTATGTGAATACAAAATTGAAACGCTAAGTTAAGCGTTAGTGTTTGCTAAGCGCTTAAATAAACACTAAGTATGTGAATAACACTTAGCGCTTATAAGCGCTAACACTTAGAGTAAACACTAACTTTAAGCGTTAGTGTTAGTATGTGAATACGGGCCTTAGTGTTAGTATGTGAATACGGGCCATTATGTCGTTCCCATTTTTGATTTTAATTTTCCTGTCGCAAAAAAGTTATGATAAGTCTCCAGTTGACAGAATTTTTAAAAAATCTCGCTCCCATACCCCTGCGACTTTCTGGCTTAGTGATCTTGCATTTATAATGCTAATCAAGGGCCCGTATTCACATACTAAGGCCCGTATTCACATACTAAGTGTAACGCTTAAAGTTAGTGTTTACACTAAGTGTTAGCGCTTATAAGCGCTAAGTGTTATTCACATACTTAGTGTTTATTTAAGCGCTTAGCAAACACTAAAGCTTAACTTAGCGTTTCAATTTTGTATTCACATAATTAAAATTTAGTGTTTGGCTTAGAATTAAGCGCTTAAGTTTAGGGACCTCGGAAGCTCCCTAAGCGCTAAGCGCTTAGTTAGTGGATGGTGTGGGGAAGGGTTAGGGAGAGTGGGGGAGGTTCTTGGCCGCCACGGGAAGGAAGGGCATGCAATTTATGATTTATTAGTGACATTTTCCGACCAATTCGATCCATTTTGCTCGTTTAATCGCCAAAAATAAAAAATGCACTTTGTTGTCCAAATTTGTTTTTTTACATTTTTGAGTAGAGCATCTTAATCGAAGTAATTTTTCTTCAAGAACTTCTATTTGAAAATTTATATTTTTCACGATATGCCCCCTGAAACATGTAGAGCTGATTTTGCATTTTTCAGGAGTCCACCTGCTGAAAACATTTTTTACAAATGTATAGTTTGAGAAAAATATATATTATTAATAAGAAATAGTAATTTAAATAAATCTATAATCGGATTTATAAATACCAAATGGAAATGCCGATAAATAACGAATTCCGGATCCACATCAAGCGGAGCGCACTCCACTCCAAAGACAAAACTAATCACAACAGTTGCTAAACGCTAAGTTTAGTATAACACTAATTTTTAAGCGTTTATTTTGTGAATAACAATATAATACAAAATAAGCGCTAACACTTAGCAAACGCTTAGCGTTAGTATGTGAATAACTCTTAGTATGTGAATTCGGGCCTAAGTGTAACGCTTAAACTTAGTGTTTACACTTAGTGTTAGCGCTTATAAGCGCTAAGTGTTATTCACAAACTTGACCTTAACATGCTAAACATACTTACGCACTTAGCGCTTAGCAAACGCTTAGCGTTAGTTTGTGAATAACACTTAGTATGTGAATACGGGCCAAAGGCCCGAATTCACATACTAAGAGTTATTCACATACTAACGCTAAGCGTTTGCTAAGTGTTAGCGCTTAATTTGTACTAAACTGTTATTCACAAAATAAACGCTTAAAAATTAGTGTTATACTAAACTTAGCGTTTAGCAACTTTTGTGCTTAGTTTTGGCTTTGACTTGGAGTGCGCTCCCTGTTTGATGTGGATCCGGAATTCGTTATTTATCGGCATATCCATTTGGTATTTATAAATCCGATTGTAGATTTATTTAAATTACTATTTCTTATTAATAATTTATATTTTTCTCGAACTATACATTATTTTGTAAAAACTGTTTTCAGCAAGTGGATTCCTGAAAAATGCAAAATCAGCTCTACATGTTTCAGGGGGCATATCGTGAAAAATATAAATTTTCAAATAGAAGTTCTTGAAGAAAAATTGCTTCGATTAAGATGCTCTACTCAAAAATGTAAAAAAACGAATTTGGACAACAAAGTGCATTTTTTATTTTTGGCGATTAAACCAGCAAAATGGATCGAATTGGTCGGAAAATGTCACTAATATATCCTAAATTGCATGCCCTTTCTTCCCATGGCGGCCAAAAACCTCCCCCACTCTCCCTATCCCTTCCCCACACCATCCCCTAACTAAGCGCTTAGCGCTTAGGAGCTGGCCCGAGGTCCCTAAACTTAATGGCGAGAGTCAGTGGCGTATTTAGGGGGGGGCTGGGGGTGGTGCAGCCCCCCCTTTGCGGCTTGAGCACCCCCCTTTTTGGGCCGCTGCCCCCCCCCTTTGTGGGGCAGGGGCTCACTCCTCAACATGGTGGTTCACATTTAACATTGCACCGCACCCCCCCCCCGAGGTAAGGTGGCTTACGGTTGCTCCGCACCCCCCCCCCCCCGGTCGTCGCAGCCCCCCCTTTGCGAAATCCTGGATACGCCACTGGCGAGAGTATCGGTGAGATCGACGGTTCTGCCGGTGTAGATGTTGATGTCTGAGCCGGGGACGGCGAGAGTGGTGATTTTTGTTTAGATCTTGATTTGTTCAGTTGCATTTCGTTGGCTTTCAGGCCCTCCACGGCCTCCTGAAACACAGGAAAACCAAAATACTGAATTTCGACTACTTTTTGGTCGAAAATAAGGCGTCTAATTTTCGACTACTTTTAAAAAGGGCGAAAATTAGACGAAAATAAGGCGTCTAATTTTTGACTATTTTTAAAAAGGCGAAAATTAGACAAAAGTAAGGCGTTTAATTTTCGACTATTTTTAAAATAGGCGAAAATTAGACGAAATTCAGTCGAAATTTAGGCGCCTGAATAATGTCTATTTTTCGCCTATTTTATTCCAGTGAAAAATAGTCGAAATTCAGTCGTTATTTAGACGCCTATTTTTCGCCTTTTTTCAATCGTAACGAAAGTAGGCGTAAAATAGTCGAAAAATAGGCGTCTAAATAACGTCTATTTTCCGACTGTTTTCAATCGTAACGAAAGTAGGCGAAAAATAGGCGTCTAAAAAAACGTCTATTTTTCAAAATCGGCACCGTAATGTTTCAACAGCAGTATATAGCAGGCGGGGAAAAAAACCCGCATTTTCATATTTCGTCATGTAGCTCATAGACTATACGTTTTCACGTGAAACCAAAAAAATCTGTCGTAGGCCTAACCTTGCTCTAAACGCTGGGACCAGTTTCATTTCGCTATCTCTTACCGTTTTTTGGCGGGAAGCCAAAAACTTGCCGGGGAAAAAAACCCATTTGGGGGAAAAAAAACCCACCCCATAAATCACCCGAAAAGTGTGTTAGCGGTAGTTTTTTAACGCTATGGCACGCATTAGGAGTAGTAGAGAGGCCCCTGACACCAAAACTATACGCAGATTTGCTATGGGGCCTCAGGGACACAAGTTTGAAAACTGCCTTTCGCAGCCCATTATAAAATTTTGAATTTTCAGATTTGAAAACAAAACACCTTAATTTCGCCTGAAAACGTTGAAAACAACTAAAAAGTTGCGATAACGTTTCAAATACATGAAAAATTTGCACTTTATGGCTACTTTTTACGCCATCGACCCTCTGTGGGGGGTACCGTGAGTGGGTGTGACTGGTCGTGACGGGCATATTTTACTTTCATTCGGTTATTTGGCGTTTAAACAAGAGAAATTAATAGGTTAAAATGAAAAACATACAAAAAAACTGGCAATAGTACCAGAAAATACTACTTTCCACCCCAAAAGGACCTCAAAATGACAAAGTCCGACTGTTAGGCCCGTATTCCAGAATTCGATCGAGAAAGTGTGAGTTTGCGCATTTGTGCTAATAATAGACGTCTTTTTGCACTACCATGAGTCTTTTGGAGTAGCTACTAGATTTTTCGACATCACAGGGTTTTTTTTTTGAAAATGGAAGGTGTGTCCAAGTTGTGTCCGGCGAAAAAAATTTGTGTCCCGTAAGCGTCGAGTGTGTCTGGGTGTCAGTTCGGCCGTTCGAGTCAAGCAGGTTTTTTTTTTAATTTTGCGTGCATAATTGTGTAAAATTTTAATTTTTGTGTGCAAAAATTTATATTTTTGTGCAAACTAAATGTGTTTTCTTTGCCTATATAAAAGCAAATATATATATATGTGTTTTTATACCTATAGAGATACGTAGATTTTTTTCGATCGGGTAATAAAAACCGCAGAGGGGACTCTAGTGTGATTATTCAGTGGGAAAAAATTTACGTGGGGTATGAATTCCCCCGTACCCCCTCCCCTGGGTACGCCCTAAAGCCATACCAGTGGCAGATCCAGGAATTTTTTTAATGAAACGGGTATATATATATATATATATATATATGAATAAAAATATATATATGAATAAAAATAAGATTTGCATTAACCTACTGAAACATAACAGCCAATACTAGAAAAAATACCAGACATAACGTCAAACGGCAGTGATGCGAGTTGACGCAGGGGTCTGGGGGCGGCAGCTCCCAGAATTTTTTTTCGATTTTGCATTAAAAACAGTGCATTCTGAGCTTATCACAGGCTCGACAGGTACTGTGCATTATTGTGCAAAATTTTAATTATTGTGTGCAAAATTTAAAAAAATAGTATATATATATACATTTGCACGGGTTTTGCACAAAAAACCTTGGTGGAGTCAAGTATTGGTTACAAAGTGTCCATGCTTGATGTAAACCATTTTTGCTTATTCGCTATTTATGCAGAAAAGTACGTAAGATGTGCAGTGGCATTACCCAAAAATTTGCAGCGGTGGGTTAGAAACCGAAATTAGATGTATGTATCGGAATTCTTTTCCAAAAAAATGAAGACCTTGTCGATTTTCAGGCTAAATTTGTTTCTTACCTTCGGGTAAGAAACAGGGGTGGACGCGACTCACTTTGACCTACCACTCTACAACCATAACGTACATTATACAGGGGCGTGTAGCTAGGATTTTGAAAAGGGGGGGGTCACACCTTGTCCACTTTTTTGCTCACTTGTTTAAACTCACTATTGCCGGGGGCTGAGGCCTCAGCCACCAGAATCCAATTATTTTTACACTTATTGGCAAAGTGGCTTACATAACAAAATGTAAATTTGGTCATTTCAATTAAATAAACTAACTGTCGCGAGGGTCTAGGGGCGGCAGCCCTCAGAAAAAATGGAGGTTTTTTCATTTTTTGGACAAATTTGGTCAACTGGAGACGTAATCAAAAAATTTTCCGACAGGTAAATTAAAAACAAAAGGTGGGAACTTCATATCAGACTGTATATTACACAAGTAAATACAGCATAATGTACTCTAGTAGACATGCATATATAGGCTTCCATGGAAGTTAATAACAAGGAATAGTAAGCCACAGAGTTTGCAGGGGTCTGGGGGCGGGGGCTTCCAGAAAAAATTTTTAGAATTTTTTAATTTTTAGGCCAAAATTTTGTCAATTGGAGACGTATCAGACATTTTTTTGGCCGGGCTATAAAAACCAAGGGGGGACCCTTGTCGACAATTTCTTCAGGTTCCAGTTTTCGCAGGTCGGAAATTTTTTTTTCGACCCGCGCAGCCTGAAGTGGGTACCCGCGGGTCGACCCACGGCTCAAATTTTCCGACCCAACCCAACCCGCGGGTACCCGCGTCCACCCCTGGTAAGAAAAACCAATGGGTTTGAAGTTTCGAACGTCACATTACAGTGTAAATGCAGCATAATGTATATACATACATACAGCACTGGCGGTCCCAGACTTCAGTTTCGGGGGGGGGGGCGGAGGTCTGAAGAAATTTTTTCACTTTTTATAATAGCGTTTTTTAGTTTTACGCTATCTTGTAAAGCCGCAGCCATTTCAAGGGCAATGAGTTGAGTCTGTTTGTTGTAAAAGCCAGTGGTGTACCCAGTAAAAAATGGAGATTTTTTCAATTTTTAGGCCGAATTCGGTCAGCTGGAGACGTATCACAATATTTTTTCGACAGGAAAATAAAACACAAGATTGGAACATCAGCCCAGACAGCGTATTACACAACTAAATGCAGCATAATATACTCGTGTAGACATGCATAGGCTTTGATGAAAGAGAATAACAAGGAATAGTAAGTCACAGAGGCGCAGGGGTCTGGGGGCGGCGGCCCCCAGGAAAAAATTGGGGAAAATTTTTTATTTTTAGGCCAAATTTGGTCAATTGGAGACGTATCGGAAATTTTTTTTCGGTAAACCTAGCTACATCATCACCATATTAAGTGAAAAAGCATTGTCAGGGGCTTCTCGAGAGGTGTGTCTAAGTTGTGTCCGGCAGGAAAAAATTGTGTCCCGCAAGAAAAAATTGTGTCTGGACACACTTCTGGACACAAAAAAAAAACCTTGCGACATCACCAGACCATTTTCAAAAAGTGGGGTTTTTTTCCCCCACATGGGTTTTTTTTACCCCGTCTAATTTCGGTCATGCCCCCCCTCGTACGAAAGAAGGAGGGATCTGTCACTGCGGTCATGAATAGAGGAAGGGTAGTCCTCTGTAAAAGTGTTTTTACATTTGAGCTCGCATCTCTTAGTGCTGAGAAATGAGACTCCAAAATTCACCTCCTTTGGAGCCATGTCGGGTCAAAAATAGGGGGGTCCAATTTTTGACTCATAAAAAATACCAGCGAGACCCCTTTTGGATACCGCTTATATACGTTTGCCTACAGGGACTGTACTATACGCTGGCAAATTTTTAGACCTGTACCACGTACCCAAGTTCCGGAACTGGGGTGGGTTTTTTTCCCCCAAAAAATGGGGTGGGTTTTTTTTCCCCGCCTGCTATATAAGAGCCATTCAAAAACCCTTTTACTGCTTCTTAGAGCTGATTTGCTCAGCTCAGATCAAAGTGTTACTTTCAAGCCAAACGGCTGGATGCAGCGGGATGCTTAACATCCTGCAGCACTGTTTTTTGCACGTATTACGTAGTTAGATTAGATAGGAGTAAGCTAGGTAGAAGTGAGATACTGTAGCCTCCGGTAAAGTGTCGAATATAACCAATTTATTTTATCCTGAAAGGTAGACACCTGGAAGGAACCTTCCCCCTTTTGGGGGCTACTTGTTCGATTGTTATTAGCCTGTTTTCGACTACTTTTCAATTGTTTTTACCTTTTTTTCGACTACTTTTCGACTGTTATTTGCCTTTTTTTCGGCTACTTTTCAACTATTTTTCGCCTTTTTTTCGACTACTTTTCGACTATTTTTCGCCTTATTTTCGACTACTTTTCGACCATTTTTCGCCTTTTTTTGGACTACTTTTCGACTTTTTTTCGACTGTTTTTCGCCCCTTTTCCGGCTATTTTTCGACTGTTCTACGCCTTATTTTCGACTATTTTTACTTTTTGTCGTAAGTTTTGGAACGTCTATTTTTGACTATTAAACGACTATTTTTGACTATTTTTCGACTATTTAAGACTGTTTTTGTCTTTTTAACGCCTTTTTAAGGACTATTCTTGCGCCGTCTATTTTTCGCCTATTTTTCGTCTAATTGAAATAGGCGTTTTTCTGTCGTTAAAAAGGCGTTAAAAAGACGCCATTTTCTCCCTGTGAAACTGAATCAAATGGGTTAAAACCACTAAGCCTGAGGCCTACTTTGAAGGAAAAACCTGCTCATAAGCATTGAAAATTGCTGCACTAAAAAACCCTAACCAGCTCCATATTTTGAAACATTTTGCAGTTATAGCCCGAAATTTGAACTGAACCTGACTTGTGCAGTAACGCTTCAATCAGCTGGTCCTGGTAGCTTCAGAAAAAGTTTTGTAACTTTTCAAAGCCTGAACCGATTTACAAAATTTTTTCAGCATTTAGTAGCTTAGAAGTTGCTTTTTCAATGGTAGCAGAAGTTTTAATTTCGTGGAGTATTTTTACCTAAATCTCATTTTGCGCAAAAATTTTCATGTAAAGTTTAATTTTTAGACAAAGTTTAATTTCCAGGTAAAGCTTACTTCCTACTTGCCTATTCGAAAAAGCGGTCAATTTTGACCCCTCTGGGTTTGGGGGATATAAGGGGACTCCGGATCATTAGTCGAAAAAATGCCGTACTTCCGACTTATTCTACCCCTAAGGGTTTAACACCAATAACTTCACGTCAAATTTTTATTAAAAGGGGCAACAGCTATTTTGGGGGCTAGAGATTAGATTGGGGGCATGGCTGACGATGGGGGTTTCATATTTTTATTAAAAGATGGGGTAGGAAACGAATTAGAATCGAAAATAATTCCCCCCGCTTCAGTCTGACTGAACCTAAGCCTAAGCCAAAGCCTAAATTAAGGTTTGAATTTAGTTAAAATTTCAAAATTGGACTTTAGTGGTGAATTTGGACAATTTTTCGTTAGAAACTGAGTGAAAGTGACTTTGTTTTGGTTATAATAAATTAAATAAAAACTAGGTCCACTATTATAAAAAAATCCACATAAAAATAGGTCCACTATTTCCCCCCAACTGCATTTCCCCCCATAAAAAGAGTCATGACTATAAAGACTGAAAAAAATTTTCAGACCTTCTCTTCCCCGAAATCAAAGTCTGGGACCGCCAGTGAAAGGGGGCGAATCGAGGGCGGGGATTTAGAAAATTTTGCTTGGTATCTTTTTTGGTCGATCAAGGGGGAGAAAGGGTCCCGAAATTTTGACCCTGTTACGTTGCAATTTTCCGTCCCTCCTTATATCATATACATACACGCATGAGAATATTTTACTACAGCTGTCTCCTGTGCCACCTGTACAAACTCATCATAAGTCAATTGGCAGTGCGAGCAGGCGAATGTCCCAGTCACGCGACGATTCTGATGTGCCCGATGAGCCTCGCGTTCAAATGCGGCGCTCCATCACCTCCTCTTCCACGGGCTCCAACTACCAGGCCACAGACTCCACGCCCAACGGCCTGTCCGCGGCCAGTCTGGGCGGACTGCCGGGGCCAGATGTGTCTATCAACTCCACCAATGCTGACGCCGCTAGCATGGGCGGAGGACCGGATAAACCTCTGATTGGATCAAGAAGTAGATGAAATGAATGCTTTTTCTTTTTTAACTTTCATTTATATATCGATTTGGGTGGTTATATACATAGCGCGAAGTCTGCGCATATTTTTTTGTTTACCTATTTGATATTTCACTTAGTTTACGTATGGTTGGGTGTTTATATGAGTAATATGGGCTACCACCTGGCAGACAATTACATATTTCAAGTTAGCAGAGTTAGTTGCGGGTGCGGCACTATAGTTCTTTATCAGAAAGAAACACAAGTTTTGAAGTGCTTGCTTTATTATTTCAGTTCCATTCTTTCGAAGCATGAGCAGTCATCCATTGTACAATGGTTTGTTCGACGTGGGTCGCAGGGATGGATTATCTACGTTTTCGGGGGTGTTTGCTCCCGTGGCCTTGTCCATGTTCAGCGTGCTGCTGTTTTTGCGAATGGGTAGGAACCAGCTGTTGTTCACTTGCTTTCTGACTTTTCATTCGACTAGGCTTGCAAGAATAACAAAAAGCTGAACCTGCCTGTCAACGTTATAAAAATTGACCCATAACCGCTTGGTCAACCGAAGTTCAACCGTCATCCACTTGATTCATCATTTGGCTATTGGCTTGTATAAATATTTTAAACACCCAGTAAACATATTTTTTTATACTAAGAAATTCCTGCGTCGTTTTCGCCGTGTTGAGGTCCGGACAGACTGTCAGCTAAAAGTGCCTGCTTTGAAGTTGTCCAAAAATGTTTTTCTCGCTTGCTTCTTTATAAACTAAAGTTTACACATTCTATATTAAGTGAACTAGCTGTGGTGGTGCTGACATGGTTTTGTCAAGCATACTCTGTGTTTTTTTATCTTACATTTTATATGTTTTTCTGTTAGCATTATTACCTCGTTATTAATCATTAGTGTTTGTTTTAGTGCCTAGTGTTTTTATCTTTTTCAGGCTACGTGATTGGGCAGTCTGGCATTTTGGTTAGTCTGGCTCAGTTGGTGGTTGCCTATTCGATCGTGTTGTTCACCGTACTTTCGTTGTGCGCCGTTTCTACCAATGGGGCCATCGAAGGGGGTGGAGTATACTGTACGTTTGGGTTACATGTGACGACTTTGTCGTTGGTACTGATGGTGTTTTTTTCAAAAATTATATCTAAGGGCGTAGTTCGTACATGTCTGCAAGGGTTTCCATTTTGTCAGTAAGCGAAAAGTGTGCAGCCTTTGCCGAAAATTGTATAGTTGTTAATTTTATATATAATATACTATATATATGCTAAAAGTCCGTTCTGGCTTACAAACATTTAATGTGAAGGGGGCATTATCGAAAATTTATTTATTTTGATTAAGTAAGTTTCAATTCTTAATTTGTAGACATGATCAGTCGAGCTCTGGGTCCGGAGTTTGGTGGCTCAATCGGTGTCCTGTTCTTCCTCGCTAATGTATTTTCCTGTGGTCTCTATATTACTGGTTTTCGCGAAGCTGTGATTAATAATTTTGGTCCTGGCGGTAAGTTTCTAGTTTCTGATCGTAATTTTTGTCAATCATGAACGCATAGTAAGTTTGTCAATTAATCGGTGCTTTATCTACAATAGTTTTTTTAGAAAAAGCTAAGTTTGAGAAAATATTCCTGAGTATAATGGTGACGTACGAAATTTTTCTCGCATTTTGTTTTTTTCTTTTCTAGGATCCTCCATCCCGGATCAATTGCCGGCCGGTCGTTGGTTTAATTTCCTCTACGACTTTTCCTTGTCTCTGCTGATCCTCGGTCTTTGTCTGGTTGGCGCGGCCTTGTTCGCCCGAATGTCTCTGGTGCTTTTAGCCTCCATTGCTGTGATCTATTTCTCATTTCTCATCAGTTTAATTGTCAAGGTGACCACACCTAATGTTTTATTATTTCCCCTCTGGAATCTTGATTATACAATGCGTATACACGGGGTATCCGCTTGGGGGTGGGTGATGTCCGTAATTTTTGAAAATTTTAGAGAGTCATGTCACCACGTTTGGGCGGGGGACTTAGAAACAGAAACCTGAACTTAGAAAAATGTTAACATTTTCAGTTTTTGTGTAAATTGTTTTGCAAATTTTTGATATTTTCGCGACTTTTCGGTGTTAGTAGTGGCGGGAAAAGTAAACAAAATAAACTGAGGTTATTGATATAATAAAAATTAGTAGGTGTGTAGTATGAATTATTGTAGTTTAATATGAGATTATAATATTATGTATTTAGTAGAACTCTAGATAGCTACAATAATTTTTAAAAGCTTTCCTAACTTTAAAAGCTGTAGTAATTAAAGCTGCCATTTTAATTAGAACTCGTATAATTTCAGAATCACACTGTTCCTATTCATATTCCCATTGACAATCCAGTCCTCTATCCACCGGGAAATGACACGGGCAATATATCCATAACCAGAGACTACACGGGCGTGCGCAGTGCAACGTTCATGGGCAAATCTGATGCCTGACTACACCAGTTGACTACACCACCATGCAGGAGGCAAATTTCACCGCCATCGTCTTCGCTGTGGTGTTCACAGGGGTGACGGGAATCATGGCTGGAGCCAATATGAGTGGCGAACTGAAGCGACCGGGGCGGTCCTTATTCCTGCAGGAACCCTATATGTGAGTATTATAGTTAGTGTTTTCAAACGAAAGTGTGTCATTCAGTCGACGTTTTTGAATGCTGTTTTGGTTTTAAAAGCGTAAAAACCTGAACAGAGTTTATTTGTCCTACTGGAAGATTTTTTCACTTTTTACTTTATGTATTTATTTATGTATTAATATTTATATTTATTGTTTTTTTCATTATTCGGCGGTCTCCACCAAAATTGGTTTAGCTGAGGAACCTGACTTAAATTCATCAGAGTTGGAGTACTCCTACGATTATCTAAGAATAATGACTATTAATATAGTAGAGTTACTATTTGATTTTAATGTTTTTGTAATTTTCTGTAGGCTTGCCTGGTGACCTTCGGCGTGTACTTCGTGACCACTTCCTGCTGGGGGCGTCGTGCCGTCGTGGTCTGCTGCTGAACAACTATCTGGTCGTGCAGACCATCAATGTCTGGCCGCCCTTCATTTATCATTGGCATTTTCGGCGCCACCTTGTTCGCGTCTCTCAGCAATCTGCTGGGCGCCTCACGGGTCCTCACACGCTTGGCTGAGGATAAACTATTTGGTAGGCTGCTTTTTTGGTACTAATGTCTATTTGCGGTGATATACTGTATTGATTTGTTGACACATTAATCAGTATATTCTGATAAGCTCTAATCAGTATCGTTCTGTATAAACAACTTAGCCATTCACTTGTCATTTATCGTTTTCCCATTTATGCTTTTGTTTTTCATTAGTACAGTAATTTGATGAGGATTGTTTTGTGTCTCTAATCATCTGTACCGCCACAACATAGTATTATAAACTATGCTTTATTTTACTTCCAGGCTTCTTACTGTATCCGGCAACAATCACCATTTGCGATAACAATCCCATTGTAGCTGTTGTTCTGTCTTGGGCTTTGGTTGTGGTATGTATATAATTTTCTTTCGGA